>BPLR01006669.1:0-20977 GCA_021605095.1 Caerostris extrusa
TAACAGCTAAGTTGCATTTATCATCTTCAATATTTTATAACATTTCAGTAACATAAATAACAACATATATACACTCATGTCCATAAATTGAGGATAATGAAGTTCAGGCAAAGAAAGAGACAGAAGCAAAACAAATTTGACTTATTTGTAAAGTCTATTTATTAAACAAAAAGGTAAAGAGCAAAAAAGATGCTATATGTTTGACATAATTAATAAAAATTGCGATTTTTACTTCCTGGAGCAAATTTCAAAAAGAACCTCATATAAAAAAACAGTATAACATGGTTAGTATGATGGTTAATATGGAGTATGTCTCCTGGACGATGCAATACAGGCTTTACAACGCCTAGGCATGCTGAGTATCAAATTATCAATCTGATCTTGGGGAATATTACACCACTCATCAAGCAATGCCCTCCGAAGTTCCGATTGACAGGTGGGGAGGGGGTTGACGGGCTGCAATTCGTCGGCCAAACATATCCCACACATGCTCTATTGATTCAAGTCCGGTGAGTATGCTGGCCAATCCATACGGGTGATATCCTCCAGTGAAGGCATTCGTCTAGAATGTTTGCACGGTGAGGACTGGCGTTGTCATCCATAAACAGAAATTCAGCACCCATGGCGCCCCGAAACAAACGTACATGTTCTTCCAGAATGACATCCCGATAGATGTGGCCTGTCATCGTTTCACTCAACATGCAGGTCAGTTCTAAAAGCAAGAATAATTCCTCTCCCCAAACGAGCCATAATGCACCACCGTAACGGTGTCGTCCAATGGTGTTCTCTTGGTGGTAACGGGTACCTGGCGCTCTCCATATGAAAGTCTGGCGAGAATCAGACTGCAAACTAAACCTGGACTCGTCGAAAAACATCACACAAGAACACTGTTGCGGTGTCCACAATGCATGCTCTCTACCCAGGTTAATCGCAGGCGACAGTGAGTTGCGGTAAGTGGAACACACATCTGACAGGCCTATGAGCATATGAACCAATGTGCCTAAGCGCCTGTACACGGTCTGCCTTGAAACTGTCGTACCGGTAGCTGAAGAGAGCTGGCGAGACAGGTCTGATGCTGTGCTCCGTCTGTTTTTTGGCAGTAACTGCTAAATACCGGTCCTCATTCAGCGTTGTAACTCGGGGGCGACCTGTGCTGTAACATCTACTCGCATTACCAGCATCTTGGAATCGTTGCCAAAGCCTGGAGAGGACACTCTGGGCGATTCAAGTTCCTCGGATACTTCCAGCTGGGTACGTCCACATTCCAGTCGTCCGATAATTCTACCACGTAAAAAATCATCCAAATGCTTCCTTTGTGCCGTAACTATGCAGTTATTGCACTGTAAGGCTTTTTAAAGCGCCAGAACAATTTTTTACTTCTTTGCCACCATTCCTTATATACCCTCTCTCTTACACTCGTCATTGTGACGTACTATCCGCGCCATCTGGTGGTTTCCTGTAATTTGAATATTCTTCTTCAAGATGTGTGTGATAATTCTACAGGTGAAATTTTTATTTTAGAGTTTAATTTCTGTGTGATTCTGAATTATCCTTAATTTATGGACATGAGTGTATATAAAATGAATTATTGCTGTAAACTAATTTATCTATTCGTATTATAAATTTTAACATTTGTAATTTATATATTAAAATATAATAAACATAAAATTAATTGCTTGATTAAAAAAATAGTTTCATTAATATCTGTAAATGTTTATAGGGATATTGGTTGGAACAGATGTGTTCTTTAACTAAATAATGCGATTGATAGCTTTCAAACTGGCAATTTGCCCAATGAATAAAAATATTTTTATTGCAAAAACTCAGCTCAGCAATGTAAAGGTAGATGACTGTATTTACTTATTTGAATAAAATATTAATGTGCTAACTGACAAGTTTATAAAAATATAATTTGGAATGAAATTTTTATAACTATTGATATTTGGCCGGTTTACCTGACCAATAACCAGTATACTTACTTGCTATTAAATGCAAATTATTTTCGAGTACTTATTAGCTTCTAAACAACACTTTAATTTTCCATAATATTTGTACTTGCACAATCCAGAAAATTTATTCTCTGTTTTAAAGAACACAATTCCGATTAATAGCTGAATTATAATATTTAAACTTTTATAACTTTCAGTAACTCATGGAATAGTATATATTAGAAATCAATTATTGCTATAAGAAAATTTATCTTCAGGGAATCATAAACTTTAACTTATCTAATTTATACTTTCAAAATAAAATGAAATGAAAAATATTTTTTAACTGAAAAAAAAATTCTTTGATAATTTAAAGTTCAAACAATTGGTTAAAAAATTTTATAAATATTTTACAACTGAAGAATGATTGTAATGATAAAAAATAGAAAAAAAAATAGAAATAAAAATTAAATTTAATTGAAATCCTTCGGAAGCTTTAACACGAGCCATTCTTCTTTCTCCGCTAGCATCTTAAGTAACCAAGAGCATTATAAAACGTATCCAAATAATGTATTGGCAAGTGAAGTATTAAGTTGAAAATTGATCTCCATATTTACTTCACAAAGATAAGGGAAGAAGGAAAATAAATAATGAGCTTAATTAAAGGCTGAAATTTTTTAAAGAAATCTATCCATTTAATTTTCAATAAATTGTTCGACATCAGGAAATTCCGAGTTACAGAAAATTATCTTCAAATATTACAGAAAATTATCTTCAAAATGCTTTAAAAATATTCATTTCTTAAAATGTAATATCAAAATGAAGATGAAAAAACTGAATTATTTACATTTATTGAAATAGAATATTCAGTATCTTTAAAAAACATGTATTATAAATAATTATAACTGCATAAAAATAAAAACTTTCATAAATTGTTTTTTCTCCGAAACTATAGGAAAATAGTAATTTCTTATAGGAAAATAGTAATTTTGCATAAATTTTTTAATCTTGAAATTACAAACCTTTTATGAAAATGTAATTTATTTAAAATTCCTTTTACACTAATGAACTTAAGCTTGGCAATAAGTTGTTTGTAGATTAACTTATTACTTATTAAACATTCTTACACTTCTCACTGTATTCAATACTCATTTTTACAAATTATCTAATTTTCCTTTTGATACACTTTCAATTATGAGATGTAATGATTACTAATAAAATAATTTTGATCTAAAAGTTAATTTAATGTAATGATTAAATTTTAATAATGTCACTTTCTATAAAATATGAATGTTATGTTAAATCTACGTATACTGAAAAATATACGTAGATTTTGAATGCATTTTTGATTTTAACATAAAGTTAATTTTTTTGTAAAAATAGGTTTTGTGTCGATGGCTACTTAGTGTGAGGAAGAATTACAGGTCAGTGACATATCATAATTGGAGGCATGCTTTTTTAATGTGGCTCAAATGATGTTTGCTGTTCTGAAGGTTAAAAATAATTCAATTTTTTTTATTGTTTTTAAGGAATTTCTACTTTATTTATTGTGTTTTGAAGTGATTACAAATTTTTAAAATTTAATTTTTCTATTTTATAAAGTTTTCCAAAATAAAAGAACAAAAATTCGTGAATTCTAGTTGAATTGTCTATATCAAATCCCATTTAGATTTATATTGTATAATGGAATTTGTTTTAACAAAAATTAATATCGAAAATAATATAGCATTATGTTGTGAAGAAAAATGAAGATAAATATGAAAAAGGAGTTTTAGCTTCAAAAGGATAAATGTTTTGAGAAACTTATTTTTTTCCTTTCTGAAATGTAAAGTTTCAGCATAGATTATTTAATTTTAAAACGGATAGATGAATTTAAAAATTTAAAATAAAAATATCTTCATGGAGAAATTTTAAGGAAATAAAACAGTTAAAAATAGTTTAAATTAATTCTTTGTTTCTATATAAATATAATTGAAGTGAAATTTCAAATTATACTCATATACTTAGGTATCAAAGCTGGTGATGTTCTTGGAGAATTAGAAACTCTGTCACTTCTCATCGCATGCTTATGCCATGATTTAGATCACAGAGGAGTAACTAATGCTTTTCTAAAAAAAAGTAGGAATAAATTTATGTAACTTTTAGTTTGTTGTAATCAAACTATTTTCCAGATAACTTTGTTATTCTCCACACTGAATTGTAAATGTTTACATTTAAATTAATGATAAATTAAATGGTTATAATCTAATTCCTTGATCGTTATATAATTCTAAAGAAATAATAATAAATGAAAGAAATGTATGTACAAATTTATGTACATTTAAAATTAAAAGCACTCGTTCTCTAGAATAATTAAGGTGTAGTAATAATGTAGAATAATGTAGAATTTAATTAATAATGTAGAATAATTAAAATATTTATACTAATAAATAAAATTTTTATGTAAAAGTTGAAGTGATTAAATATATTTTAAGTAACATATTTTAGTTTTATAATTTAAAATTTTATAAGAAATTTGTTTTGTAATAATTGTTTTATTAGTTGTTTTAATAATTGTTTAATTGTTTTAAAAAATTAATCACTTCCCTTTTTCACCAACAGATCCAACTCTCCTTTGGCACAATTGTATTCTACCTCTACTATGGAGCACCATCATTTTGATCAGTGCATCATGCTTTTAAACAGTGATGTAATGCAAAATTTATAGTCAATTTAAAGATATCAAAAAATATATTGATTGAAAAAAATTTTTGAAATGAAATAAGTCTTCAATTTCTAAGGACATATAAACATTTCAACATTTCAGACATTTAAACAGACATATTTTATAAAAATTGTAAAAGAACCACAAAAAACCGTTTTTTTTTTTTTTTTTTTTTTCATTTTGATCAACAATTAAGTATATGTTAGAATTTTTTTCTTTTAATATTTAAATAACTTTATATATCTGATACTTTTTGCACATTAAACCAGTTTTATTAAAATCTAAATTAATTGTTTAACATTGAACTATGGAATAATTGCAGGGAAATCAAATTCTCAGCCATCAATCTCCTGAGGAATACATGAATGTCATTCATTTCTTGGAAGATGCCATTTTAGCTACAGATTTAACTGCGTATATCAAGTAAGTGAGTTCTAAAAAGTAAGAGTTTATTAACATTTATACGCGGGTAATTCTGAAATTTCTGAGACAGTGGTAGACGACAAACGCAGGAAAAAAAAAATTATTCGTTAAATTTGTAAATTTGAACCCTTTTATGGCCACATGCTATTATTTGTGGCAACAATTGCAATTTAACTGTCGTAGAATAGATTTTGGAAGAAGGGGAAAATGGAATTGACGTGAAAGCATTACTGCGCTATGATTTTCTATGATTTTGTGTTAAATCAAGAAGAATTCTTTCAACGTCTACAACTAGCATATGGAAACGAAGCTCCATTTCGTGCTACTGTGTTTAGATGGTTTACAGAATTTCGTAAAGGTCGAAGTTTCTGCTTGATCAAGAATACACAGAAAACCCATCAGCTGTAGTTCCAGAAAATGTGTCGGCCATACGAAAAATGTTAGTCGATGATACTGCTGCACTTACCAAATGATACAGAAGAAACTTAACATTGGATCCGCAGCTATACATAGAATTGTTCATGATGAACTGCATATGGAAAAAATTAGTTTGTCGTGTTCTGTTAAATTATATGTCCCCATAATTTAACAGAAACCAAAAACGGAGCGTCAGAATCTGCAAAGAAACCATAAAAATTACTTAACGATGGTGGACACCGCCTTATTTCTAAAATCATAGCTGGTGATGAAACCTACATACCATTTTTTGATGTTCCAACAAGACAAGAAAGTAAAATATGGGTCTTTTGAAGATGGCCCCAAACTAATAATGATGAAAAAGACAGCAATGAAAAAAAGTAATGTATGTCGCTTTCTTCGTAAGTACGGGACTGGACAAAGCCATCAAGCTGGAGGGACAGAAGGCAGTCACAGCTAACTGGTACACCACTAAATGTCTTCCAGAAATTCTTCAAGAAGTAAATATAAGGGGACTTGTGCTTCACCATGATAATGCCTCTTCTCATACGGCAAGATCGACAGTCGAATTTCTTAAACAAAAACACATCAAAGTGATAGAATATCCACTCTATTCCCCTGATATTGGTATGTGTGACTTTTGATTTTTTTAATCTCAAGAAAAAATTTGCGTGTTCGCCGTTTTCATTACGAAGATGAGATTGATAAAAGCATATTTTTCATCAATTCCAAGAAATGGATGGCGTGAACATTTAATCTTTGGAAAACTATCTGCAAAAGTGCATTGATGTTGGGGGACTACTTTAAACACTCTTAAAATTTGGTAAGTTAAACTAGTACCATTTAGCCATATTTCAAACATTTCAGAGTGACCCTCATATACAAAAAAATAAATTCATGTCAAATTTATTACATACAAAGAAATGTATAATGTCTTCAATGAAATATAAAAATTATTATTTTGCTTTATTTGTTGTAAAGTAAATTGTTATATCATGATTATTATTATTAAATGCATTTCAAATGCAGTAATTTGATAAATTATAACAATACTTATTTTAATTTTGTTAAGATGTTTCAAAAATATAAAAGTATGAAACAATGAAACAATCCAACAGTAAATTTGTAGAATTATCTCATATTTTTATATAATGAAATTGAATTAAATAACAGTTTAAATTTCTACTCTGGGTTTTTTAAAGGAAGGTTTTCTTTTAATGCCTCGTGTTCTTCTTTTCTTTAAATTTTCTTATAGACGGCAATTTACTTTTACCCAAATGGCTAAAAGAGGAAATTATAACTGGAAGAGAGAAGATAACAGAGAGCTATTAAGGTATTTTCGAATAATTGGAATGGAAGTGTGAAAATTGTCATGTAGAATATGTATATGATCCTCAATCTATTATTTCTCATATTCAGAGGAATGCTTATGACAGCTTGTGATATTGCTGCCATCACCAAACCGTGGGAAATACAGAAAAAAGGTAAATTGTATTTTTATATATTTCCAATCTTCCAGTTTTGAGTTTAAGAAAGGATTAATAATGTTGAAATTACATTTATAGTGATATTTGTATCTCTTTTAGGATCTGTTAACTCATTGTTAAAACCTATATTACAATATTATAGAGAATATTTTTAAAGTTAATATTAAACTGTCATTATTTCAATGAATTCAATGTTATGCATTTTTCTTAAGTTTAAAGTAAAGGTTAAAAAATTCTTTCTTGTCAAGATTTTAATAAAAACATTTTCATATAATTAAAAACAATTCCAAATAGAAAGATAAAAAAAAAGAGAAGTATATTAAGTAAGATAATGAAAATATATAAGTACAATAATTTAGTTTTAAAATAATAAATTTGACATTAAATAGAGTACTTTTCAATTAAAAGATTTTATAATAATTTTAATAAAAATGGTTTTTCGTAGAGAAAATTATCATAGTGTCTCATTACAAGAAAGTTTGAGATCTACGAGGGTCAGGGTTCAAAATATAATATGGAATAGTTTATTATATATATATATATATTGTTAATTTAAAAATTTGGTGGAAACATTTTTTAAGTATTTCCTAAAGCACTTCATTGTAAATTATTATTCATTGAGAAAAGTAATACTCAATAATATATATGTCAGAAATCAGTTTGCAAGGAAGTTAACAAATGCTCTTGTCATTCATCTGATCAACATTTATACACTGTTTTTATAAAAGATTATTTTTGGAGTGGCAGCATGCTAGCAAATTAAAAAAAAAAAAAAAAAAATTGCAAATATATGTTTTTTTTATGAATTATAGTATTCTATTTGGGAAAAAAATTATCAAATTAGAATAACCATATTATATTATAATTTTTTTAAGTTTTAAGATCTATTTTTTAATGGAATCATTAGAAAAATGCTTTTGGTAGTCAATTCTTTTGAAAAACAAAATAATTTTCAACAGCAATTGTTAGTTCAAAATTCTGATGTAGCAAATTTAAAATTAGCATTGCAGAAGACAGATGTGTTTCAGCTTCCAGACGGTACAGTTCTTAAAAATCACCCCAGATTCGTTAAAGATAATCTGTCCTCGAAGTAAAACAGAGTTGGAACATATAAATTATTTACAAATAACTCGACAGGGATCATCACGCATAATATGGATTCAGACTCCGAGAACTTGCTACAATCAAAGCTTTAACGGTGATATAAGTTCACGCTTCATTTGAGAAAAAAATTATAACACACTTCTTATTAAAGAATATTCCAGTAGACGTTTAATTAAATTATTTAGCTTTGAGCTCAAAGAGGAAAATATTCATATTGAGAGCTGCATTGATTTTGAAATTTCTCTGATCCAGTTTAAATTTCAGAATATGATCCAGTTTTGAATATGATCCAGTTTAAATTTCAATTGATCTCACTATTCTTCCGTAATAAGTTCAATTCTAGCTCCCTTGACAAAAAGCACCCTTCTTCACAAATAATCCACGTTAGTGTTGTAATTTCTTCTTATTTACTCACCCATTTAAAAGATCTAAAAATCCATCCTATTGCAAAAGTTGCGTGGATCTTCATCCTATTTTGCCTTGTACTTCTCAAGCATAGAAATTCGTATCACAGAGCCTGGTATATAGCCTTAGCCATTAAATGCAACAAAATAAAACAAAAAGTAAAATTTCTAAAATTCAAGAATTTAAACCATTCTGCATTCATGGAAGCTAGGCTACTCTTCCATCCACTAAAGGAGGAAACCTATTCAGTAAAAGCAGAAACCCTTGTTCCTAGTGCCTCTCCTTAACTTACTAAGAAGTAAATTATTACTTTATTCCAGGGAACATGGTAAAAACAAATGATAATAAAAGAAATGCTCGAATCCTGTCAGAATCCTTCGCTTCTCTGATCCGGCATGTGGCTGCATCTCTTACAATAGAGATGCAAGCTATCTAATAACTATAGTCTGGCCCCATAAGCAATCAACCATCAAAAGTATACGACAAGAGATTTAAAAATGGAAAATGAGATGATGATTTCTCTCAGGATTTCTCTCCATTGATTCTGTAGCGCCAAATCACTGCTCCATCCACGTATAAAACGGCATAAATTATTTTACCCCTTTAAGATCAACATGGGATTTTTAAACGTTTTTATTGAAGTGTTTAATTTTATTTCCTCAATATTTTCCTTAATCCCACAGGGTCTTTTTACAATGCAATGCATTCTCTCAAAAACGATATTGATTACTCTAGCTTTTCAAAACCATTCAAATGGTTGTATATTAAATATATCACTTTTTATTCCTCTTGCTTTCATCTGTCTATCAGTATCCCAGTTAAATAGTAAGATTTAGGTACATGCAAAGTTTACAAATCTTTCAGATATCTACATAAACTCATATTTTTGAAAATTGCAACACCATGAAGGACTTACGCGAGTGAGCTGAAATTTTCAGGAAATGCAAATTAGCGTATGATATGCAAATGATAAGAATTTCAAATCCATAGCGCATACATATTCTGAGCAACTCCCTCTGAACGGTGGATGGATACGAATAAATAGACGGCTGTAGCGAGGCGTGTATGGTTATCGGTGGTTATCTGCTAGTGGTAAACGTTAGCTCAATCGTTACTTATGCCTCTTCGACGAAAGAGAGCGAGATTTGAACAACTTACAGAGTTTGAACGGGGAGAATCATCGGCCTTCGTTAAGCTGGATTGTCTTATCGTGCAGTAGCCGCTCGTGTGCAGCGTAACAGCAACACAGTGATGCGTCTTTAGAAGCAGTGGACGGACGAGTGTCGGACAACTCGGAAATCCGGGAGTGGACCCAGAAATGGGACGTCAGCTCGCGATGATAGACACCTGGTCCGCACGGCGCTGACGGACCGTACAACTTCCTCCTAGACAATTGGCAGCACAGTGGTCAATAGCTACAGGTGTTTCATTGTGTGCTTCATCAATTCGTAGACGTCTGCTGCAGCGTGGACTGCGCGCAAGGACTCCTTTATACAGGATCCCTCTCAAGCTAAACCATCACCGCCTGCGGCTACAATGGGCCACTCAGCATAGAGACTGGGCAGCATGTCGTGTTTTCTGACGAATCCCGCTTTAATTTGTGGTACCATGATGGCCGCATTCGTGTCAGGCGCTATGCCAGTGAATGCCACCTTCCGGAGGGCATTATCGAACGCCACAGTGGACGAACACCCGGAGTTAGGGTCTGGGGTGCCATAGCATATCATGGACGATCTCAATTGCTAAGAATTGTGGGCAATCTGAACAGCAAGCGGTACATCAGTGAAGTTCTTCAGCCCCAAGCTGTTCCCTTCCTTCAAAGCTTGCCAGGCGCTGTATTTCAACAGGACAATGCCCGCCCCTCATATCGCTAGGGACTGTTCAATCCTTCTTGCAACGCTGCAGGTACAGCTTCTTCCTTGGCCTGCGTATTCCCCGGATATGTCGCCGATTAAACATGCGTGGGATTTCGTTGGTCGGCGTCTCGCTCGTGATCCTCGTCCTGTTGCTTCTGCAGACAAACTTTGGGTACGCATACAAACAATATGGAATGCTCTTCCCTCAGGCAGACATTCAAAATTTGTTTGACTCCATGCCACGTCGTGTAGCAGCACTTGTTGCGGCGCGTGGTGGCTACACAAAAATACTGATACCGATCTCTTTGTTATTGTTTGTTTGCTTTGAACATTTAATCATTTATTTGTACCACTACCACTCAACTGTGTATTAAATTTCATTCAATTATTCCTTCATGGTGTTGCAATTTTCACAAACATGAGTTTATATCAGTCTTATCGTTGTTTCCGAAATTTTCCCTCGAATTGAATAACATCTTAAAATCATCACTTATTTTCATGAATTTAGTTCTCAAAATAAACAATTTCTCGCTTCCTTAATTAAAAACTATTTTATCATAACAAGGAACATCATCGAAAGGGTAAAATCATTCTTTTTCTATTGGTTTTAAAAACGTTTCATAAAAATTCAATTGCAGCTTTTAAAAATTCAGCATTGTTTTCATTGGCAGTATTTCCCTATTATAAGAAGCCCGTGAAGCTCTCGTTTTTTCATTGTATACGTCGTCTTACATCAACTCAGCTCATGTTATTAGATAGTCTTTCAGTACTTAAAGCAATCAGGTACGCAATCTGTACAGACTAATGATTCATTTTAAAACCAGTTTTAAGGAAGATTTCTGGCTGGGTCGGTTCACGAACATGTTTTAGCGGGATGATGTAGATTTTGTTACGTGTGTTTCGTTTTTATTTACTTCATGCATAAATTGCGTTGTGCTGCTGTTTTTAAGGATACATTAAATTATGGGGCCGCTTAATGTGAAATCAACATTAAATATAATTAACTTCCTGTCTACGATCCCTGCACTGCAGAGGACAATAAGACTAAATCGAGAAACAGTAAACTTTATTTATAGACCTTCGTTATTACAAATCATCGGATATAGCACCCTATCAATATAATAAATAAAACTGCTTGTTCATCTAATTTCAAAATAAATGAATACAACATTTATCACTGCTGTTTAGATCTCTTGACATCCTAAATCGTAGATAATTAGTTGGCGGGTTCTCTGGCTAGAAACGCATCAAATGATTTAATTTTCCACTTTCTAAAACCGAAAGACATTACTCATAAAGAAGGCAATATATGACAAAGCAGAAGATATATGGTAGGACAGAAAATAATCCACAGATTATCCACATTTGGGCACCATCAAACCTAAACATCATCTGTATCCTTCGAATAGGAAACGGATGTTATTATTTCTCGTTTTCGTACGAAATCATATTAGTCAAATGCCAAACTCTATATTAGGTTTAATTACCTCACCAATTAATTAAATACCTCCAATCCCCACTACTGTGATGATTTGGAATCAGTAGACACAATTATCTTATTTCAGTGTAAATAAACTGCGAAAAACACTAAAATTAAGGAACACTTTTTTTCCAAAGTATTATCCCTCTTAATTTTTTCTAGTCGGCCACCAGATGGGGCATATTTTGCTGGGGCAGTTAATCAATGGGTCATCTGTAAGCTAATTTGAAAAGAGGAAATAACTGAAAGATATGCTGTGTCCGGTAAATTAAATATGAGTGTCTTTATTCTAATAAATTAACATGCTCTAAGTATTCTCTCTTCATCATTAAATAATTCTTAGGTAAGGTAGTTATGCGGAATGGTAGTTATGGAGTCAGTGAGGTAAGTGGTCTTTATAACTTTTAATAGCAGGAATGTAGTTTTGTTCAAATCAGGAAATTTGACAATTTCTTCTACTATTTGACTAACCATTGCAGATAGATTAGCAGTAGAATTTTTCAACAATGGTAAGAGAGTCCTTCGGTATTTGTAATTTGGTGTTGTCCATCGCAGAGCTAATATATGCAGTCTACTAGGCTGTTTCTCAAAATTATCACAACTTGAACAGGTTAAAAGAGAGGGCCGTATTTGCAAAAAAATGAAGTAAGCCTTCGAAATAACGTAACAAATACTTGCCATACAACCAAATTAGTCACTAGATACAAATCTTTCGATATTTTTCAGTTTCGATTTTTTTGTAGTAGATGCCAATGAGGTCTTCAATTACCCACCAGAGTTCACTTCATCCGGCTGGATTGCCCTGACGTCGTATTTTTCTTAAAGGGGCATCACCAATACTTTTACAACGGAACCTCATTCTGCCAAAACTTTTTGCAATGTCATAAGTCTGTGTGTAAAGAAGATGCCAGAAAATGGGATTGAAGCGATTGTTTTAACAGGAAAAGTATCCGAAGAAACAGTTTTTATCCCACGTATACCACCCATTCCGATGATTTTCCTTTTAACTATAAGAGAATGATTTTGATCACGATTATGATCGCTATCAACTATTTAATATTACAGAATAGATTTGAGATCGCTATGTTTCTCTCATGGGCAACTTTATGTTGCCTACCCCGGGTGGGTTCACCAAAGAATTTATTTATTCTTGTAACTGAAGCTGAAACTAAAAATGTTATTTATAATAAGGTTTTGAATTAAATTAGTATTATAATGAATTTGAAAATATTTTATTTTATAATTTGTATAATTTTCTATATATTTTTAAATCATCATCATCCTCATTGGCGTAACAGCCCAGTGTGGGTCAAGGCCGTCCACCAACTGGAAGATTTCGAGACGAGAGATGTTTTTCTTTTTTTGAGGGTTAGGGATGTCAGCTCTACGCCCAACTCTCAACAATCACAAAGACTGGGACCTACGGTTTAAAGTGGATTCCGAACCACTACAAACATCCAGGGCACCGCCGGGACTCGAATGAAACCTTGGTACCGTGCGCCAGAGCGCTAGCCACTCGGTCATTCAGGCCCATATTTTTAAATACCTGCCAATAAAATGACTTACATTTTATACTACATTCTTTTAATTTATTGATCTATTTATTTATTTATTTATTTGGTATTCATTCTCTTGTCCGACAAAATATAGTAAAAATAAGACAGTAAGTCCTTCATGACAACTCTTCGCAGTTAGCTTGGTTTTATAAATAAAAAAAAAATCAAACTTAAAATAAGTATAAAATATTTTCTATTATAGCTTTTTTTCTAATTTTATTTTTTAAATCCTTTTATAGATTTCTAATTCATTAAATATTTCTTAAGGATTTATTCAAAATTTATCGATATTAATAAATATGGCCTGATGAAATAGTATGTGGTACCATTTAAAGCATATTTTTTTTAAATTAAGTATAAACTAGGCTTTTCAGTATTAATCATAGGTAATAAATATACAGCTATTTAGAATTTTGTTAAGATCAACCTTAGGCTGTATGGCAAAAATTAACTGTTTTTCTGAAAGCTAAGTATTTATTTGCAAAACTATTCAATTTTCCATCTCCTGAGAATATTCAAAACTTCTACTACAAATTATTCCATAAATATTTTTAGGATTAAAGCATAGAGGCAGTGGCGATTGTTCTATAATATATATTATTATTCAAAATTTATTTATTTCAGCTTCAATTTGTACTTTGTTGAATTATTAAATTGAAATTTTAAGATTATTCAATTTATTTACATTTATAAATTAATGATCACAATGATAATACAAATAAATTGTAATGTAATGTGTATATGATTGACTACTCATTTGATGTAATTTGACCTTCATTCTTATTTTTTCTACTTTATTTTTAATAACGTAAAGATTTTTAACACAACATTTTTAAGAAAGATTAAGGAAAAGAAATAAAAAAAATATTTTTTCATTGAAATTCATTTGTAAATCCTAAAAATATTACGTCGTTTTCTAAAAATATTTCAGTCTATTTCTCTTAAAAGGACTGTAGAATTTTATTTTAAATATTGTTACAAAATAAATATACATTTTTAAGCGTACTATATACTTTTTTAAAAAAACAGTATAAAATAATTTATAATTTTCATTCTTATAGGCTTCTGAATTAGTTTCTAATGAATTTTTGAGCAAGGTGAGGTTGAGAAACAGTTGAACTTGGAACCCATAGTATGTATATCTTTAGATCATTTAAGTAAATGTTTTCTATGTATTTTGACATAATAAATAAAATGCCTTAATTATTTTGATTATTTATTTTATAAAGTAATTGTAATTTCATTCTGAAAGTATTTAAATATTTATTTGCAATGAAGTTCACTTTTTTCTATTAATCAGATATTGCCATAGCGAGAAATGAAAGCAGTTCAGTATTTATTTATTTGCAATCTTATTTAACAGGATCTGATGAATCGAGACAAGGCAGAAAAATTGCCTTTGATGCAAGTTAAGTTTATTGATTCAACGTGTTTACCAATTTATGAGGTATATAAATTAGCTTTTTTTTTTTTTCCTTTAAAAATATTGTTATAATTGATTATTAAATGCTTACTTAAATATATAGAGTAAAATATGATTTCTAGAAATATAAATTGAATACTTTAATTATTCTAGGAAATAAATTTAATTATAATTTTAACGAAATTTAAAACAAAAATGATAAAAATTTTAACTTAAATAAACAAACAATTTTATTATAATTACAATTTTTAATGAAGCAAATTTTGAATTAGTGATGTGTATATTCAGACCATAATAATTATATAAAAGGAAAGATTGAAACCTGCTTCAGTTCCTTATCTGTACCATATATTATATTTAACACATTGTTAATTTCATATGCATAGCATGTACTATATTATACTACGGAAAAGCTAGCACGCTTCTTACTTTCATTATAAAAATATTTAGTAATATTTTACATAGAAATTATTAATTTTTGCAATGATATTATTTTATAATATTAACTTGAAAATATGAATTCTGACTTAATCATATTTTTCATGCATTTTTCTTTTGTCATACATTAAGATTGTTTAAAATAAATAAGAATATTTTGTTTGAAATAAATAAACTCGCAAAAATAATAAAAAAATTACGAAATGCATTAGCATATTATTTTAATTTTAAGGTTTTATCTGACAGTTAAGGCAATTTTTGATTTCCTTCTGTTTATTTTTTTTGTTTTAAAAAGAATTTACGAGACACAGTGATTTGATTCAATAAATTATAAGCTGCCTATTAATAGTAAAACGATATATTTTTCGATTTAAATGTACAAAAGTTTTTTTGATTATATTTTTATATCTTATAAAATATTTTTTATTTAATACAATCTAAAATTAAACACTTCATGTATCATTCAGTATACATGAAAGAAATTACAAATCAAATAGATCAAATAATAAATCCTTCTGAATTGCTATGTTTGAAAGAACTGTTTTGGGATTTTTAAACCTATCTGTTAAATCATTAGTAATTAATAATTAAATGCATTTTAGTATAAAATTTAAATTTACAACCATTACTTAATATCATTATAGCGGAGGTTGCGAAAATTTCAAAAACATTATTCCAAAAGTGTCATGTTACAAAATCAAACTTTCTACAAGTGCTTACTTCTCCATTTCTGATGTAAATATTCTTAAAAATTATTGTTTCGGTAAGCAGTGATAAAATACAACATATTTAATAGACCATTTGACACTTTTTTCTAGCAAATCGTGCTTATTTTGATCCTGCAGTTAAGCAGGTTTTAAATGAAAAGTAAGATATTTAAGAAATACTACTATGTCAAAAAGTAAGAATAATTTTAAATATAAAATTCCCGGTGCTATGGAATTTCAATTTTTTTCTTTTTAGGTTGCTTGCACTGTCCCTGACATCTTTGTGAAATTTGACGTCAAAATATTCATTAGTGTTTGAGTTACGCTTGGCTTTGTGAGACGCTAAAAATGATTCCGGCGATTTTTAAATGTCTCAATTAATTGAGCAAAGAACTTTCATTAAATTTTGTTGGTGGAAACGTATAGAACGTTTCAGAAAGCATTCGATGAGCATTATTATATCGGAAAGAAAAAGTTTACAAGTGGTATAAACAGTTCAAAGAAGGCAGAGAACGCTGTAGACGAAGAGCCCTCTTGGTCGACCATCAACCTCAATCAACGAAGCTCACCTCCAAACATTAATGATTTGATGCATGCAAACCGTCAATTTACAATTAGAGACCTTGCTTCTGATGTTGGAATTTCAAAATGATTATTCAATTCCGTTTTAGAAGGTGTTTTGGGCCTCAAGCGCGTTACATCTCGATTGGTACCGAAAACACTGAATGCGCCAGCTCTCACTGCATTGATCCTTCGTGACTTTTTCGCCAAAAATGAAACCACATCGTTCCACACAAACACCGTATTCACACCGTGCTACTTCTGGCTATTCCTAAACTCAAAAGTCTCCGAAGTCACCGTTTTGAGTCGATTGAAGAAGATTCAACGTGAAGATTTAGAATTTTCATAAATTTTGAAATGTGCATATTATTATATTATTTAATGTTTTTATTATATTTTTATTAATTTCAGTTTTTTTTCTTTTAACATGTAGGCATTTGCAATGATTTCAAATAAGCTAAACCTTTGTTGGAAGGTGTGAAAGAAAACAGAGCACAATGGTTAAAGCTTGCTGAAGAGAAGCAAATTACACACTATGAGGAACTGAAACTTATCTTTTCTTGATCAATATTATTTGAAATTCATTTAAGTTTTTTTACTATAGATTTTAAATGATACTAATTTTTAAATGATTATGATTTTTTAAATGATTTTAATGATACTAATATGTTTTATACTGAGAGCCTCTCTCAATGAAAAGCAGTTTTCATTTTTAAATTTTGGACCTTTTAAAGCATAAATAAAAAGTTTAATAATCTTCTTTTTAAATTTCTCAACACATTTTATTTTAAAATTCCAAATCTGGATAGTATCAATGTATTCATATGGATATTAATAATTTAAAAGGGTGTATTTTTTTATGATTAGCAGTGAGGAATCAATACAAGTTTTATGGAAATTTTGTAGGAATTCAACAAGTTTCAGAATACCGCTGGAAATGTAATGAATTTTAAACTTTTTTATTCCTTTTCTTACTTTGAATAATTTTGTTTGTGAAGATAATTAAATTGTAGGTGTCATTTTTTCATAGTATAAGCCTTTTTTGTCTTACACTTTTTAATCCTTATCATAAATTTGTGCATAGATTAATTTATCTACATATTATGAGTTCTGTATAACAATTTAGAAAGAGTAGTGCATTGAAGAGCTCAATTTTTTTTATTTTTCTGTAAAAACTTTAAGGTTACCCCCCAATTTTTATAAAATTTTATATTTTGTATATTCTGTGATATATTTTGTATATCCTCCTTGGCCTAACTGGAGGACATTCTGGCCCACAGATTCAACGTGTCCCTCGATGATATAGAAATAGGTTTACGATAGTGTAACTGATGACTTAACAAGTAATATAAGAAAAAAATTAAATCAATTCCCTGCTTTTTTCCCTATATTGCCGAAAGTTCTTTATAAATAATTCTTTTAAAATATTTCATTCATTTTTTAAGTTTATCTGGCGCCATCTATTGGTAGATATTTTGCAACTTAAATCTAAAAAAAAAAAAAAAATTAACTAAATAAATTTAATTACTGAATTAATATTTGAAAAAACTGTGTTACCATCAAATTTCATCCACTACAAGTTCAAAAAATGTATTTGAACTTAAGTGGATGAATAACAACTATTTTATTAACGATCGAAAATTTTAACAAGATATATATAGGGAGAAAGTGAGCTAATAGAAGAAATTGAATAACAGGTTCTGAAATGTCAGACTACAGGGTTCACTTTTTCACACATTAACTTTCCTGCCTGACGCTGAACGGTAAAATGAATAATACATTTATTACTTGATATTTTTAATTGAAATTTTCGTATTGAAATTTATAATTAAGTAAAAGATAAAAGTAGTAGTATTTACACAAAATATTTTCCTTTCATGTTGCCGTTACCCGGCCTTTTTATTAGTTCTCCAAATAATTATTTCTTGTTAAGTCTTATGAAAAGAGAATTATATATTAAAAATTCAGTTAATATAAACATAAATTTTTCAGACAGAACATAACAAGAAGATCAATTCACCGCGTCACTTTCGAGAAAACGGAAAGCAAGAAAAAAAAACATTTTATGATAAACTACATTCATTTATGTTTGATCCAGTTACCAGCCATCGTACCAACTAATAGATGAAAGTGACTTTTAGTTCAGAATAAATTAACCAGATTTTTAATAGTTAAAAAACTGGTTCATTTGTTCAATTCAATTAGTACATTTTGAATTTGTACTGTTTGTTTTTATAATAGTCACAAAACTTGTGGAATTGATGAACTTGTAGATAAATTTGTAATTCTCAAGAATATTTACATTTTACTTTAAAAATACCTCCTTAAATATGAGTTTGGAATTTTGAAAAAAAGAAAATACCTAAAATGAAATAATTAAAGATATTTCATTAACCCGTAGTTGCATAGATATACATTTTTATTTTGCATATTAGTAATTTTAAAATTTATTGCATGATAAATTTATAAAATTGATTCTGTGTGCCTCAAATTTAGCGCTTTGCTGTTGGTCAACCCATTGTTAAATATACAGACTAAATTATTAATTTGCATATTCTTACATTGAAATAATTTCTGTGATTTCATTTCTATTTTGTATGATTTTTGTATTTCTATTGCATTTTATTACTTATTTAAATGTTGACAATGGCATTTATGGTTTTACAAAACGTAAACTGTTTTTTATTTAATTTTTTTCTATTATATAAAAAACTTGCTCTCTCAAAGTGCTTTAATTTTGCCCTCCGCAATAATACAAAAATAATGAAAAATTATCATTGACATTAAAATTATCATTGACATTAAAATTATCATTGACATTGATTTCATTAAAATTATCATTGACAGCTTTCAAACTCATACTTATAGATTTGAAATTATTTTTTAATATTGTGATATCTACGTAGTTATATATTTTCTCGATAAAAGTATTCAAATAATATTCCTCTAAAAGAAAAATTAAGAACGAAATATGTTTTTAAATTGTAAATTAAAGTATTTTCATTTAAAAATATTCAAAAAAATCATAATTGTTATATTGTTTCTGGATGAGACATTTCATTATTTAGGAATGCGATAATTTAAAAAGAAATATAATTTTTTTATTCTCATACTTTTTTTAAATTCTTATAAATACTTTACTAGTTTATTCTTATAATATAAGAATAAACTAGTAAAGTATTATGAATTTATATGTATTTATATTTTTTTACGATGAATTTATACTCACAATACAAAAATGTGTTTATTTTATGCAGGCATCAAATTTTGTGAACACTTTTTACTAAAATTAATTAAATATATAATTTCTTTTTAGAAAGTTTAGAATTTGTTTACTGTCTGATAGGTGTGTACACAAATTGTAGAACAATCAGTGAAACCCTAAAAGACTATTCTTTTATCTCTAAAAATTTTAAAACACTGTAGCGTCTCCTCTATCTTAAAAGTTAAATTATTTAAGTCAATAATTGTTTAATATTATTGTAAACTTTGCTATATTTATAATAATATGAAAAAAATTTATATTCAAATTCGGTGCTTTAAAAAAAAGTAATTTAAAGCTGTTAAACTACTGAATGCATATTTAAACATTAAATTTTCTTTCTAGTTGAAAAATAAACTGTGTTATTATAGATAAATTAATTGTAGCTATGTTAATCCTTCTTAATTTGGGCCTGATGGCTGAGAGACTCAACGTCTGTAGTTGAATACGCAAGTTTTCTTCATGATTCCAGTAGTAGTTCGAATCTACTTTAAATAATGAGTCCCCAGTATCATATGACTGTAAAAGCGTAAGGTTGACAAGCTATAGCAATCATATATAAAGAAATGCATATCTCATGTTTCGGAATCTCCCAAGTTCTTGGCCCACCATGGGACTGTCGCGTCGTGGAGAAGAAAAAGAATTGCATTAATTTTTAAATAAAATGAATTAAATTTATATCATAATATGAATAATATAAAATGTGTTTCGTTTAATTAAAATAATCTGTAATGGTTTTGAAAATGTAATTTTGATTTTGAATTTTGGCAATTAAGGCAGTTTATAATTCATAATAATTCATGAATAATATCATTTTCAAAATATTTATAATAGTGCAAAAAGAAAATTATTCTAGCATATAGAATAATTATATATTAATTATTATTAAATTAATATATATATATATATATATATAATATTAATTCAATAATAATAATAGTATATATATATATTTATTATTACTATTATTTTGTAGATTTTACAGTAGTTGCAATTTAGGATCAAGTGTTATTACTGAAAATTAAAATCATAAACTATAGTAACTAGTCCTCATTTAATTATTATATATATATATTGTAATTTTCGTGTAAATAATTTCTATTAAATTTTTAAGAACATAAATATTTTATAGGTGATGGCTGATGGGATTAATATAAACTTTATATCTCAGTGCATTTGGTAAACGCTACTCTCTGTTGTATTCCAAATTCTTACAAATGATGTCT
>BPLR01006670.1:0-53369 GCA_021605095.1 Caerostris extrusa
GCTTTGTAATACAAGATATGAAATTAAATTTTCGTAGTTTCTTTTACATACATCTTTTGTGGTATATTTTTAATATCAAGGCTTAGTTCTGAAACACCATTTGGCCATAATTAAATGTATACTCTAAAAAAAAAAAAAATGATGTCATGACGTTTGATAGCGACGTTTAAAAATATGAGAGGGAAGGATTTTGTGGGAAAAAATAGTTTTAAAGCCAGTTGAGGGTTGGCACTTTTGAAATAGATTTTCTGATTATCAATTTAATCCATTGAATTTTTTTTTTCTAATGCAGCTGGCAGTACAGAAAAAGTTATTTTTATGTCATATGCAGGGCTTCACCAATTTACTCATTTAGCACTACCAGGAGGAACAGCTTGAAGATATGCTACGGACTCGAGTAACATTATCCCCAAGACGATCTACGATCTTATTAGACGATCTACGGTTTAAAGTGGGATTCAAAACAACTATAAACATCCAAGGTCCCACCGGGACTCGACACGAAACCTGTATCTATCGCTAGAGCGCTAGCCACTCGCGCCATCAAGCTCCATAATCCATTGAAATGATCGTTACATTTTTTTGTTGTAAATTCTTGCTTTTCATATTCAATCTATACACCTTTGCTCTTTCTTCGCCAAGAGTGGCCTGATGTCCAATGATATAGCACTCTGGCTTTTGGTATCACAAGTTTCATGTTCGAAACTTGGCGTGGAGGAATCTATGGAGGTTCGTTAGTGGTTTGAATCCGGTTAAATTATAGGTGCCTGTCTAATTAGCCTAATGTGTAAACAATGACCATAGAGTAACAAATCAAATCAACTAAAACCAAGAATTGCATTATATGCAAAGTGGTTTTTACAGCCAAACGTAAAATATCCGGAAGAAATATCTATCCTTCACATATTAAATTCTCTTTTAAAATGTCCAAGTTCATGTCCCTGAAAAAGATTGATCCTAGACTTGAGATAACCCAATAGTCAGAAGATGTCCGTTTGAACTTGGCGTATCTTCAATTTAAATGTGGTTGCCATATTATACTAATTGAGATAAAAATAATTTCACAAAATAACGTTGAATTAGATAAAGCAATATATATAGCGTTATGAATGGGATAATCAGAAGGAATTTGATGTTTTCTTTCTTTTTTTTTTCAGTCCGGAATTTGATGCAGTTTGTTGCCAACATAGGCAGAAAAAATTTGGTAATAAACACTTTGCTTATGTTACATGCGCAAACGATTTTCGCGTACGAACCCTACTGCGATTATTAGAGAGTTCTTTTTTCCCTGTATTCATGAATTTTTATTAAATTTAATATATTTCTGGTTATAAGAATGAGCTAAAGATGATCCCGAGGAATCGTAAGTATTTAGTGATGATCCTGAGGAATATTGAGCTAAAGATGACCCCTGATTTGTGGTATCTTTTTTCCATGTATTATGAATCTTTCTGTTAAATGTGATATTTCTGGTTGCTGTGAATGTTATAGACAATATGAGGTTTATATAAGAGCTTCATAAATGACTCTGACTTTCTGGTATCTTCTTTCCTATGTATTGATAAATTCATATTAAATTAAATATTTCTGGTTGTAAAATGAGAAGAATGAGTTATTAGGCTGGGGATGTCTGAGGTAGTTTTTATGTAAGGGAATAGAATTGAACAGAAGAATTCATCAATGCTATTGGGAACATGTATTGATGAATTCTTCTGTGCCAGTTTTGGCCAGGTTGATAGAAGAGTCTTCTATCAACTGGGACTTTAAATTATGACCTTAAACAACACATGACTTTAACTTTATGGTATCTTCTTCATGTTGATGAATCCTCCTATTAAATTTGACATATTTCTTATTGTTAGAACGAGAGATAATCATTCATATGTTGATTCTGACTTTAATCGTCTTTTCAAGTATTGGTGAATCTTTCATTAAATGTGAACATATTTCTGGCTGTTAGAATGAGCTATAGATAACTCTCAGTTAAGTATGAACTATAGATGACTCTGACTTTTATGGTATCTTCTATCTCATGTATTGATGAACCTTCTATTAAATTTTAACATAGCTTAGGTTGTTAGAAGGAGCTATAGATGAGCTCTGACTTTTATAGTATATCCCTTTATTGATGCTATTCAATTTGACATAAACATGTCAAATATACCGCAGAGGCATCTATAGCTCATTCTGACAACCTTAGCTATGTTAAAATTTAATAGAAGAGCTCATGTGGGAAAGTAGATATTATAAAAGTCGTCATCTATAACTCTTACCTCAGAATCATCTAAAGTTGATTCCAAATGTGATTGTCAGAATCAGTCCCTATTTTTATACTACAAAAAAAAAAAAGAAAGAATACAGTCAAAAGCAATTGCAAACGTGGGTGTACGCAAAAATTTTGTTCCAATTCTTTTATTTCAATATTCAATGTATGTATGAGCTATAGATGACGGACTATAGATATCCTATAGATAAACTTTTATGGACTTCATCTAATTTTATGGTATCTTCTTTCCCATGTAAAAAAGTCCCCAAATTTCGATGTAATTATAGTCACCCCGTAAATTTGTGACATAGAACATTTAAAAATATAAATATTAATTACTATTTGTAGGTTGGAAACCTTAATCTAATATCCACAGTATCTTTCTTCTGAGATATACATACGTTGAAATCGAAAGCAATTCTAAAATAACCTTTCACATTTTGTTCTAAAATTAATCGATTCCTTTTCTATTTTTATATTACAAAAAAAAAAAAGAAAAAGAATACAGGCAAGCAACCTTACAAACGTGGGTCAATGCAAAAATTTTGTTCCCTTTTTTTATTTTTAGTAGTGTTTAGTTACGGATGGGAATTATTCGACAGTTCCCCCTCCTTTTTATAAAAGAAAAGGCCAAAAAGAAAAGAAGGGGGATCTTCTTTTTGGCCATTTTCTTTCCGAGGCACAATTCGAAATTCTAAACCGACTCGGAGCGATGGCGTTTCATTGGAAGAGGAAGAAAAAAAGAGAAATAACGGGGTGAATTTTTCTTAGGGAAAATTGCCCGGGTATTAATTTCGCAGATAAAAATTTTTGTACTATCTTCTTCTATCTTTTTCTGGTATCTTCTTTGTCATGCACTGATGAATCCTTCCAATAAATTTGAACACATTTGTAGTTGTCAGAATGAACTACAGATTATACGGATGGGTCATGGGATTATTCAAATTTTCAGATGGCAGTAGCATCCGTAGAACAGGTATAAATGCGCAGTGCTTTGCAGAGCTTTCAAAAGAAAAGTGATGATGAAGACGGGAAAGAACTTTGAACGCGGAATGTTAAGCTAGACGCATGCGGTCATGCCATTTCGGAAATCGTTTTCAAACATTCCCAGATTTTCAAGGAGTTTCCGATCCCACCGGCAGCGCAGTGGTCGACCGCCTGCACTTAACGACCGAACCGGCGACGTCTGCAGAGTCATAAACTAACAGACTGCGTCAAATAAACCGCAGAAATCAATGTGGGAGCAAGGGACTTGTCTGTTGGCGTTTCCATTTGGGAAGACCGACTCGAGTGAAGACAGAACGAAAAAGAGATATCGGTTGGTCCCTAGATGAATGGAAACCGTGGCCTGGTCCGATGAGTCACGATTTCATTTTGCTGGTAGGGTTCGAAAATTGCCGTGGACCCAAACTGTCAGCAAGGCACTGTTCAAGCTGGTGGTGGCTCCGTAATGGTGTGGGCTGTTTTTCATGGCATGGACTTGGCTGCACTGGACCGAACTGACTAATTTCAGAGTGCAGCCATTTTTATGGTATTTTTATGGATTTGTCATGTATTGATGAAGAACATTCTGGACAATTCCAACCTGGCCACCTAATAACATGAATCCCATCGAGCATTTATGGGAATCACGAGAGATCTGTTCGTGCCCAAAATCCTGCACCATCAACGCTTTCACAATTATCGGAATGCTCAATAACTCCAACGAGATTATACTGTGGTATATCCCATGACTTTTATCACTTCAGTGTATATATATATGTATGAGCTATAGATGACTCTGACTTTTATGGTATATTTTAAACATAAAATATAACCCATCTTTTGATGAATTATTT
The DNA here is from genome assembly GCA_021605095.1 of Caerostris extrusa. Classification (NCBI taxonomy): domain Eukaryota; kingdom Metazoa; phylum Arthropoda; class Arachnida; order Araneae; family Araneidae; genus Caerostris; species Caerostris extrusa. The sequence continues at coordinate 4,105 of BPLR01006670.1, forward strand.
TATTAAATTTGAGCACATTTCTGGTTACTAGAATGATCTATAGATGTGTCTGTGGTACATGTGTAGATTAGAGTTATAGATGAATCTGACTTTATGGCATCTTCTTTTCCATGTATCGATGAATTCTTCAATTAAAAATTGAAGCATTTCAGGTTATTAGAATGAGCTGTAGATGCCTCTGAGGTATATGTATGAGCTATAGACGACTCTGACTTTTAATGGTATCTTCTTTTTCCATGTATTGATGAAACTTTCTATTAAATTTGACACATTGCTGTCTGTTGGAATGAGCTATAGATGACTCAGTGATATATCTATGAACTATAGATGACTCTTACTTTTATGTTATCTTTTTTTCCATGCATTGAAATGTCCCCATATTTCGATGTATTTATGTATGTAATTTTATAATTGAAAATTTAAGAAAACTTAAAAATCAAGTGTTTATTTATTGCTCCGTAGCATATAAACTGCAAAGAACATTTAAAAATATAAATTATTAATTACTGTTTGTAGGTTGTTAATCTTAATCTAACATCTATAGTATCTTTCTTCTTCTGTATACATACGTTGAAATCGAAAGCAATTCTAAAATAACCTTTCACATTTTGTTCTAAAATTAATCGATTCCCTCTTTTTTTTTCATAGGACAAGAAAAAAATTATCGGCCAGCAACCGTACAAACGTGGGTGTATGCAAAAGATTTTGTTCCCTTTTTTTTATTTTTAGTAGTGTACTTTTTTTTATTTTAGTAGTATAAGTAGAAAAACCTTACGGATGTGAATTATTTCTCAAAAAATCGACAATCACCCTCTGCAGTAAAAGAAAAGGCCAGGGAAGTAGAAGAGGGGGATCTTCTTTTGGCCATTTTCTTTCCGTACCGGCAGAGTTCGAAATTCTAAACCGACTCGGAGCGATGGCGTTTCATTGGGAGTAGGAAAAAAAGAACGAAATAACGGGGTCGACATTTTCTTAGGGAAAATTGCCGGGGTATTAATTTCGCAGATAACTCGGCAGCAGGAGTTTCATTACAAAGTATTGATCGGAAAGTCCCTGGCTTCCTCGGTGATTACAGCGCGTTCCATGTGTGCGTGGGCGTCTAATTCAAATAGAAGCTCTTTGTTTACGATGTGCTGGGCGGGAACTCGGTATGTTCTATTATGAGCTTCTCACAGGTATTGGCTTGTTCGATCACTTAGCCAGTGCATGAAAATTCCATTCCCCCTCTGAACAGGATAAATCTTAATCATCTTGTTTTGCCAGTAAAAGATATTTTTAGCACCAATTTCTGTTGTTGTTGTTCACTACTGAATGTTTGCGCCTGCAACTAATTGCTAATAATGAGTTTTCATTACAGAGAGTGAATATAGAAATCCTTTTAAACGATAATTGATTATTGCCGTACAGTTTATTGCAAAATCTATTAGAATGCGTATTATCATTATAAGCATATATATTTTTAGGTTTATAAATAAGCAATAATGCATTAAATTTATATAATAATATAAACTTAATGTAATATTATATTAAATTTATATTGTAATATTAAATATATATTTCATCATCATCAGTAGCGCCCCATGGCGGTCCAAGGCCGCCTGACTCCTGGCAACTTTCTAGACAGTAGATGGGGGTTAGTTTAGGGGTAGGGTTGTTAGCCCTACGCCCTATGCTCTACAGTCATATTAGACTGGGACCTACGGTTTAAAAGTGGATTCAAATATATATTTAATAATATTAATATTTTAAATTTCATATGCAAAATAAAATAAATTTACAAATTTTTTTCTTTATTAATAAGAATAAATGAGAAAAAATCATGTTGATTGTGAAATGCATATAAGACAGCTGTTATTTTAGGATGAAATTAAACAACAATGTTCTTCTTCTTCTTCACTGACGCAACAGCCCCGTGGTGGGTCAAATCCGTCTGCCTACTGGCAGATTTCGAGAAAGATGTTTTTCTTCTTATGTGGCTGGATTGTCAGCCCTACGGCAACGTTCCACAGCCATATTAGACCGGGATCTACAATTTAAAGTGGAATTTCGAACCACTACAAACATCAATGGCACAGCCGGGACTTAAACCTGAAATTTGTGGCATCAAATGCCAGATACAACAACATTACTTTTATAAAAAATGTAAAATTTTCTGTATAATTATTAAGAAAATAGTTTTTTAACTCAGATTTTTTTGTGTTTTAAGCAAAATTTTTTCCCCTCTTGAAACTAGGATGAGCAAAGTGCTTTCAGAAGAATGCATATTTTTTTTTTAATACATCAATGATCTCTTGCTTCTTTTAGTGTACTACGAACAACTGGACACTTATTTTAAAATTGTTTCATGTGTTTTTCATTTTTTTTTATTTCACGTTGCATTATTCAACAACATTTTAATTTCAAATTCATCCATATTTTTTTCTTCCATGATTACCATTTTGGGATGGAACTATACAACAACTTTAATTTTATAAAAAAAAAAATATGTACAACTTTAATTTTATAAAAAAAAAATATGTTCAATTTTCTGTACAACTATTAAGAAAAGGGTTTTTAGCTCAGATTTTTTTTATGCGTTTTATGCAGATGTTTTCCCAACTTGAAACTAGGATGAACAAAAACAAGTGATTTCAGGAGAATGTATATATTTTTAATTCACCAGCGATCTTTTGCTATCTTTAGCGTACCACGAACAATTAGGCACTTTTTAAAAATTGTTTCATCTGTTTTCATTATTTGCTTTCCTTATTTAATAAAATTTAAATTTTAAATTCATTCATCGTTTTTTTTTTTTTCAAATTGACGCAGAATTTTTACCTCTACTTCAAAGTTTTAAATTATTATTAATGTATTTTATTACAGACTTTACATGAGTTTAATATCAGCATGAATTAATTAAGGTTAAAATGGCGACTACATTAATAAAGTTACAAAACAAATTGTCTAGAGAATTTGAAATTGTGACTGAATTGAGGCAGAATGATATATTACCTACATTATTACGGATATTATATCTTTATATATATAATTCTTCTGCATATGTGTTTGTCACTGAACTCCCCTAAACGGCTGGACCGATTTTGATGAAATTTTTGTGTGTGTTTGACAAAACATGGAGAATGTTTTTATGCTATCCCCTTTGTTGTAAGTCGCCACCAGATGGTGCTAGTCTATCAACTTCTATACCGCTCAACCCATCGCTATGGAAATTGGTAATAATATGTATATGGAAAATAGGTTCGCGCTAGCCACTTTATTGTTGTCTGCCACCAGATGGTGCTGCAGCATTTCATCTTATACGTCGTTCAAAATGATATCCATGAAATATCACGCGCATATATTGGAACATGGAGAATATATTCGCAATATGCAATTTTCTGCAATGTAAGTTGTTGTTTTTTGTCAGGACACCGTATGTCGGGTTCTACTAGTAACCGATATAATATAAAAGATATATTATTTACGATTATCTACAACTATTATCTATTATCTAGTACTACTATCTTTATTGTTTAATGTATGCTTTGAAAAAAGTGAATTAACAACACAAAAATTAAATTGAGGTTTAAGGTGTTTAAATAGAACTAAGCAGGTTTCGGCTTTTGCAGATGATGTGGTTTTGATGAGAAGAAGTAGAGATGCACTGATTGAACTCTTTAATGGGTTGATCAGAGAAGACAGCATTTATGTTCTGGAGATAAATATATAAAAAACTAAATACAAGAACTTGGATTGTGGAGGAACTGATACAGATAATTAAAGATAAATGAGGAGATAAAGTTTGAAAAAATAATTGAGTTTAAATATTTGGGTTCAATTGTCATTGAAAATAATGATATTGTGCCAGAGAATACACAAATAAAAATACAGGAAATCGCAGTTTCTTTGCTTTTAAAAAATAATAAGTAATATTGCGAAAACACGAAGCTCCGGGTGTATAAAAACTATATTAAGACCTACAGTTATTTGTGGATCAGAGACCTGGACCTTAACTCAAAAAAATAGTAGATGTTGATAACCTGGAAGAGGAAGATCTTAAGAGCTAAGTTTGGACCTATAAGAGAGGATGATGTTTGGAGGAGATGCTACAATTATGAAATTGCAAAACTGTTTGGAGAAAAGGATATCATAAATTATACAAAGCCAAGGAGAATCATTGACTGGGACACTTAAGACCTAATTTTGGACCTATCAGAGAGGATGATGTTTGGAGGAGGCGTTACAATAAAGAAATTATAAAATTGTTTGGAGAAAAAGATACCATAAATTATATAGAGTCAAAGAGAATTCATTGAGTAGGACACATAGAGAGAATGGACGATCAGAGGCAGAAGGAAGATTTCCAAGGGGAAGTGCCATGGCCAATGAAAATAAAAAGGAAGGTCAAAAAGAAAGATGGATTGATGAAGTGAAAAGCGATCTGAAGAACCTAAAGATGACAAATTGGAAACGCTCGACTCGGACCATGGCCTCCTTAATAGACGACTTTGGTTTGGTTTGTCGCTCTAAGGTCATTTTGTGCACACTTTGGGCTAATTAGACCTGGACCTACAGTTTAACGTGGATTCCGAACACCTCACAAACATCCATGCTATTGCCAGGATTCGAACCGGAAGCCTGTGATACTGAAGGCCAATTGGTTTTCAGGCCGTAACAGACGACTTTAGAGTTGTATTGTTAGAAAGGGCATGGTCCAATGTGGAGTGTACTGCCGAGGATTTAGTTAGTTAATTAATGCATTTTAAAATGATTTATTTAGAATCAGTGGCAAAAATGTGTTATTGCTTAGCTATGAAGTAAAGAAACATTTTTTTTTTTTACTTAGTTATTTTAAGATATAAAATAAAACATAGGCAAATACAATAATAAAGCAATTTTTAAATGGTTCTTAAAAATTTAAAAATCCTAAACATTCCCCAAAAATTGTAATTAATAATTTAAAAATAAAATCGTGTATATTGAATAAAAAATTTTTTAATAATTAAAAAAAAAAAAAACCTAATTTTTATTTCTTTTCATTTCGCAGGGAGTTTAATCAACTATTAATTTCAACTATTATTAAACTATTTATTAATCAGATTAAATAAATATTTCATGCTCCCATTTGCGTATATATTTAGAGAAAAAATTTTTAACAACACAAATGCACAAATTTCAGCATTGCTCTAGAAACATTTCACGTACTGAATATCTAACCGACACAAAGTGACAAATTTTAAACTCGATAGTGTGCTAGATTTACAAAATTATTCAAAAACTTTTTATCTGTCAACATTTACATATATTTTTTTGCTCACGACTTTCAGCAGGCTGCCATGTCACGTTTCTCTTCGGGGGCGAAAAGAATTTCTTTCTTTAAATTGAAAATTCAGTAGAGACAGTTTTAACTTCAGAATAGAACTCTTTAGTATTGTTGGTCTAATTCAATTCTTCAGATTGCTAACGTTGAACTGGTTAGCACCAATAAAGAGTGATTAGACGATGTATATTTATTGATTATAATATTGTTAAAAAGTCATCAGTTCGTAAATAATTTTATTGCTTTAAATTTTATTAGCCATATGGTAACTTTAATTGTCATAATTTGGGGCCTGATGACATAGTGACTAGCTCTCTGGTGATCAGTACCACAGGTTCCGGCTTCGAATCCCGGTGGTGCCATGGATGTTTGTACGGGTTCGAATCTTCTTTAAAACCGTAGCTCCCGGTCTAACAGGATCGTAGAGCATTGCGGGGGTATTGTTGCTTAGCGTCCGTAGTTTATCTTCAAGTTACAAGCACCTTCTGGGTAATGCTTGAATAACGTCGGTGCGACGCTTGCCTTAAGGCATAAAAAGACAACTGTCAAGTGTTTTCCAGCATTAGTAAAACAAATATCGTAATTTTGTTATAGAATGTGGTATTAACTGAATTAATGTAATTCATTAATACTTTCTTGTGATTAGCAGTCTTTTGCGACGAAAGACTTTCTCACAAAGTCTTTTGTGAGAAAGAAAGAAAAGTCGGATTATTTGATGACTTCGATTGCAAAGTCATCAAGTAATCCGACTTTTTTTCTAGGTAGATAACAGAAATTTAAAATAATAAGAGTTTAGTTTCAAGATTAATTAGAAATGATTATATACTAACTAACTCTCTGGCACTACAGGACATGGTGGACCAAAGTCTTCTGAATACTGGCAAATTTCGAGACAGGAAATGGGAGTAGGATAGCTTACAATCCTTTTTACAAGCTAGGGTTGTCAGCCCAACGCTCTACAGTCATATTAGACTGAGATCTGTGGTTTAAAGGGTAAAGGGTTGTCAGTCCTATTGGATCGGGAACTACGGTTTAAAGTGGCTTCGAACCACTACAAACATTCATGGCACCGCCAGGACACTAACCCTGAATTTCTGGCACCTTTTCCTGTGCGCCAAAGTCACTCGGCTGTCAGACTCCTGTAATTTTACTACATCCATAAAAAATATTTCTGTTCTGTTCAAAGGGACCTATTTTGGCGAACAAAATTTCCTTATTAATCTACTTTTTTTCTTTTCTAATGCAGCTGGCAAATAGACCGTGTTCTTTTTTATGCCATAAGGTTTGCATCGATGTTAATCACTTAGCACTACCCAAGGAGCGTGTAACTTGAAGATAAGCCACTGAGGCGGAGTAACAATGCCCCCGCAACGCTCTTATTAGGGCCGGGCCCGACGGTTTTAAAGTGAATTCCGAACCACTACAAACACCCAAGGCGACGCTGAGATTTGAACCCGAAACCTGTGGTACCGAGCGTCAGAGCGCTAGCCACTCGGCCATCAGGCCCCTCATTATTAACTCGATTTGGCGATTTTTTTTATTTTTAGAAAAATATATTTTTCTTATTTTTCTTTTTTTGAGGATAAAATCAACCTGATAGACTTTAATGATAAATCGGCACCCTCCTTCATTGTATCTATTCCAATATTGTCTCACAAAATATTGAATTTTACTGAATTATATATATAAAACCGGGGGCCTGAATGGCCGAGTGGCTAGCGCTCTGCCGCTCGAGTACCACAGGTTTCGGTTCAAATCGCGGCGGTGCCATGGATGATTGTAGTGGTTCGGAATCCACTTTAAACCGTAGGTCCCGGTCTAATAGAATCGTAGAGCGATGCGGGGGGCATTGCTTCTCCGAGGCTTATCTTCATGTTACACGCGCCCCTAGGTAATGCAAAGTGAGTAATGTCTGTGCAGCGCTTGCCTTAATGCATCCAAAACCAAGCTGTCTAAGTGTTTTCCAGCTGCATTAGAAAGAAAGAAAAAAAATATATAAAGATGGGACTTGATTGCCGAGTGACTAGAGCTCTGGCGCTAGGTTCCACAACTTTCGGGTTCGAGCCATGGATGTCTTTAGTGGTTCTGAATCCACTTTTAAACTTTATCTAATATGTAGATTCTTATCTAATATATAATGGCGTAGGGCTACAACCCTACCCTGTATCCCTATATTTTCCAGTAGACAGATGTCCTTGACTTACCATGGGGCTGTTGCACCAATAAAGAAAAAGACGTTATATAAAATTAAAGGAAATGAAATGAACAGAGAAACCATATAGATTAGAAACAAAACAGATTTTACAGAGAAAAAATTATAAAAAATGATATTGCATTTAAAATGATAGCTTTGCCATTCAGAAAATAACAATTAAGACAGATACGCAAATTAAGAAAACCAACCTATTAATACTTAAACAAGAAACTGGCACTTAGATTATGAATACAAAGAATGACAGTGCATTTGTTTTAAATGCAGTGACTCGGATACACTTGAATTATTTATCGAGTTAGTACAGAAAATAAATGTTCTCTGTAGTGTGGACACGTAGGCCATCCGAGAGATTGGCCTTTTGCCAGATTTCAGAGATTTCATTTGAGAAACTTTTGATTGAATCAGTGTTTGTCTTGGAGAACCACACGACTGTTAGGTTAATTGCCCAGTTTGTTACGCGGATGAGATCATCTGAACAATTACACTTTTCCTTTGTGTTTTGAACTTCTGTTTTCAGTGTCCTTAGAATCGTGAAGATATGTCTTTTACATTTTTTGTGAAAAATGTGATAATAAGTGTTAGATATTTTTGCATTCTTAGAATTATTTGTGTAAGAACGTTTAACAAAAGTTTGAGTTTCATTATTTTTGTTAACTATTTTTTATTTAGCATTTAATTTAAAATAATGATAATTCATCATAATTAATTAACAACGATGTATATAATCCCGTTTAATAATGATCATATAATAAGGATTTAAATTTATGATTTAAAGTAATTTAAATAATATGTGGCAATGATTGAAGGTAATTTAAATGATATTTACGGCGATAAAAATATTTTATTTTATATAAAGCGATGATTTAAGATATTTTAAATAATATTTAATCCTTATAGTTTAAATAATCATAAATAGTTAAATAATCGCGGTTTTAATGAATTAAACGCCCGACTCGTGGCTCAGTGGCAACGTGGGCAACTAGTGAGCATAAGGACGCAGTTCAATCCGCTCTGAGCTTTGTTGTTGACACTGTTTCAAAAAATGAGGAGACTCGATGGCATTTGGGATTTTCAGCATCTTGCCTTGTGAGTTGGACTACCAAGTGGGAGTTTTCGGAATTTGCTATCATACGATACGCACATGCAGGGTCAGTTTCCCCCTAAAAGTCTTCTCGGAATGCACTGACCTCCTCCTTCAGCGACTCGGAGCCAAATCAGACTTCTACCTACAGGAAGAACTACTACTACTTCTCGCAACAGAAGCTGCTTCTCCTTTCATGAGACCACACGAGTTCTTCGACCTGGTTGATGTTAGATGTTGCTGTCTACGAAGTGAGATAAAAAAAAAAATGTAAATAATGATATTTCATCATAATTAATTAACAACGATGTACATAGTCACTTTTAATCATGAATATATAATGATGATTTAAATTACAAACGTGATGATTTAAGGTAATTTAATCATTTCTTCGTTGGCGCAACAGCTCAACGAAGGTGGCAATGGTCGACCAAGGCAGTCTGTCTACTTGCAAATTTCGAGATTGCAGATGTTTTTATTTTTTATGGGGTAGGGTTGACAGCCCTATGCTTTATTGTCATATTAGATGGGTACCTGCGGTTTAAAGTGGATTTCCGACCGCTATAAACATCCATATTATAGCGGATTCAAGTTGAAAACCTGTGCACCGAGAGCCAGAACGCTAGTCACTCGTCCATCAGGTTCCTTAAATTATGATATTTCATCATAATTAATCAATGGCGATGCACATAATCATGTTTTTATCATGAAATATATAATGATATTTCATCAGAATTAATCAACGATGTTTAATCAAGAATGCATAATGATGATGTGAATTATAAACGGGATGATTAAAGGTAATTTAATCCCTCATAATTTAACGATTTAAATAAATACTTTCAAATCTCATGTTAGCTTTAGGTTTAATCGAATTTTCGCGATTTGTTTCTCATAATTAACGAATTTAATCATTAGTGTAATATTAATTAACATAAACTATTAAAGAGAAAAAAAATTGCAAACTAGCAATTTAATTGAAAACGTAATAGTCAGTTCAGTTTGAATATTAGCTGATCTTAATATCGCTTTTAAATGTAATCATATTTCTTAAAACAAAATTTTATGCATAAAAATTAGTAAATAAATAATTGAAATTTATAAACCATCAAAAGTTTTCTCAATAATTCTACACAAATTTCACCTCGGAAATGCCATTACAATTCCCAGATTAAAATAACTCCACCAACTCAAAGATTATTAAATGCTATTTATCAGAAGAAGAAGGCATCTTTTAAAAAATATTCCATCCGCCATTTTCTTTTCCTTCGACGCGAATGATAACCATTACTTCTACTTCATTCAACAACTAGGTCGGCCATATTGCAAACTGCCACCTAGAGACATTGGCTCATGACAATTTTTTCCTGATCTTTACGAGCCAAAACGGTGTTTTTGTCGTGAAAAGTGATCGCGAATAAGTTTGGAAAGTCATATTTATGTCGATGTCTCGCTTCATATTTATGACTTGAATCTCTCGAAGTCATTTAGAGACAGCGATTAGAAATTTTTTAAGTGCAATTAAAGCAATACTTGGATAGTTGAGACATCGTAGAACGTTAAAAATGTTAATGTTAAACGTTTAAAAGTTTGAAACAAGTTTAACTTAATAGTTACGCATAAAATCTTGTTTTAAGAAATATCATTACATTTAAAAGCTATATTAAGATTAGCTAATATTCAGAATGTATATTTGAAAACTGGCTATTACAACTAAATTAAATTGCTAGTTTGCAAAATTTTTTTTTCTCATTTAATCGTTTATGGTAATTAATATTACATTAAGCATTAAATTAGTTAATTATTAGAAACAAATTGCGAAAATTCAATTAAATATAAAACTAGCATAATGATTTGAACTTGTTCATTTAAATCGTTATAACCATAATTATGTAAAATGTTAAATTATGAGAATTAAATATTATCTAAATTATCTTAAATCATCACGTTTATAATTTATGGGGCTTGATGGCCAAGTGGCTAGCGCTCTGGCGCTCTGTACCACAGGTTTCGGGTTAAAGTCCCAACTTTAATCACTATATAAAAGAACCACTATAAACATCCATGGATGTTTATAGTGGTTCAGAATCCACTTTTAAACCGTAGGTCACGGTCTAATAGGATCGTAGAGCGTTGAGGTGGTAGTGTTACTTGCGTCCGTAGCATATTTTCAAGCTACATGAGTAACAGCGGGGCAACCTATGCTTATGGAATAAAGATTAACTGTCTCTCTATTGCTAACTGCACTAGAACAACATTGCAGTTGCATTTATCAGGATATGAAGTTCATCAATATATTATAGGATAATTTTTATTTATGTTAAATTAAGCGTAGGACCGTATGGCAGTGACCACTCTGGCCACAGATTTCGGATTTGAACCCCACCGTGCCATGGATGTTTGTAGTGGTTCAGAATCCACTTTAAGCAATAGGTCCCGGTCTAATATGGTTGTACAAGTTTGTACAAAGGGTTGACAACCTTGCCTCATAAAAAGTCAACGTCACGGATCCAAGTCAGATTTCTACCTACAGGTTCTCCATCACAACAGAAGCTGTCCCGCCTTCCATGACACCACACTGGTTCATGGACTTGATCTAGATCAGGGGTCTCCAAACTTTCCAGCCTTAGGGCCATACTGTCTACTCCAGTGAGTACCAAGGGCCAAAACCGTTTTAATTTTTCTGCCACTGTCTGTAATTTCTAGACTAGTCGCCGAGCACGCGCTCTGAGAGAGCATACGCTTACTAAATTCACTGGTTCAATTACTACAATTGCTATTGTGTATATCGATACGACCGCGACACTTGACGACATCTAGTGGTTAAAAGCGGAAATAGATAGGTATAACTACCGAGGGTAACCGCAGGATGTTCACTAGTTTACAATGTTAGTGGGATTCATTTCAATTATTTGTTAGTTGTTATGCTTAAGTTAAATTTCCCGCGTATTATGCTTGTCATTAAGCTTTACCCAGCAAGTCAATAAAACCGAGTTATTATCATTCTGTGTTTTTTATCCAACTTATTACAGCAACAACAAGCTATTCGCTGTCTCGGGCCGGATGGATGACACTGGCGGGCCGGATTTGGCCCGCGGGCCGTAGTTTGGAGACTCCTGATCTAGATATCGCTCTCTACCAAGTGGGATAAAAAACAACAACACCAAATTATACGTTTTTATTAAAAGGTTAAAATTAATGTTTAGAGTAATAGTTTACCTCAGACGATTGCTATGTACACTATATAATATTATTCTTAAAAGTTTTTGCTGTAATAATAGATGGTGACTCGCGATATGTTATTAGAAACTTCTTCTGTGAGCAAACGGCACCTGATTGGATGAAAAGAAGATCTTCTGCCATCCCTTGATTCCTTGTTGAAACCTCACAGTTTAGCGTATTGGCAAGTTAGCAAAGGAGCTGAAACATTACCGTTGGGGTGATGCCATCTACCAATTTGTTGATAATCATAATACCAATATAATAATCATTAACATAAAATGTTTATTTCATGTTAATGATTATATAAACCTATAAATATGAAAGTTATTTATATTTGTTGATAATTATATTAGCCCTGTAATGTGTCAACTCTATTTGACGAACTCTATTTGACGCCTATTACTTCTGCGCCCAAAAAGTAAGACCAATTACTTTTTTTCAAAAACTTTTTTATTTATTCTTCCAAATTTATTTTATCGCCTTCAAAGTAATCCCATCCGGACACAATACACTTATGCCAACTTTTTTTCCAATCCTCAATGCATGCTAAAAAGTCATCGGCAAGGATGGCCTTCAAAGCGCATGGCGATCCACATTGAATTTCTGCAATAGACTCAAACTTGTGTCCCCGACGTGGTCTTTTGAGTTTAAGGAATAGCCAGAAGTCGCACGGTGTGAATACGGTGGTTGTAGAACGATATGGGTTTCATTTTTGGCGAAAAAGTCACTAAGAATCAATGCAATGTGAGCTGGCGCATTCAGTGTTTTCGGTACCAATCGAGATTTGACGCTTTTGAGGCCCAAAACCAAGGAGAATTGAAGGGATTTTCAGCCAAGAAGAATTGAATTTATAAATTCTTTCGCAGAAAAACTATAACTGGCTTCCATAGTTGCTCAAACCAACAAGCAATGATTTGGCGCAATCTCAACCCTATAAAGATTAAACCAGAGAGCCGTTTCATTGACTAATCAAATAATAAGAATTTAATTATATATTAACGCAGCGTATTTTTTTTTTTTATTTTGAAATCTTCGTTTCCCCCTTCATTACGCCCATCACTGAGCGGGCCGCAGTGCTGTTAATCGATGGGGGCCAAAATAAAGGTGCACGAACTTGGGGTAATTACAATCCATCTTAATCAAGAAGCGCCTGGGTGGAGCCCCGGTCAAAATCGTGAAGAGCAATTTCCACCTCTACGAACACGAGGTACTTTTTTACTGGTGAACTTCACTACATCGCATAAGTCTTTGGCGATTAAGCTGCTGTTAAGTTAAATGCTGTTTTTTTTATCGCCAAGTAAATTTTGAAGACATTAAATAGCGCTTTTTCGCTAATTCATTAATTTTTAGTATTAATTTCTCATTTAAATTAAATGACAGGCTGAATATTCCGTAAATAAATATTTAAATTAATGAATAATGACAAACATACATTATGGGAAAAAGATCTTGTAGAAATTATTATTAAAAAAATCTTGTAGATAGAAGCGAGGATGTGATATTAGGAAATTAGGTTTGGTTTGTCGCTCTACGGTTATTTTTTGCACACTTTGGGCTAGTTAGACCGAGACTTACAGTTCAGCGTGGATTCCGAACCACTCACAAACACCGCCAAGATTCGAACCTGAAGCCTGTGGTACCAAAGGCCATAAATATTGTAAATATTGTTTATAGTAGTAGTTTAGCTCACACGATCGCTATGTACACTATATAAAGTTATTCGTAAAATGTCTTGCTGTAATAACCACCTCAGAAAAGTCATCCGTCAGTAAGAGGCACCTGATTGGATAGTAAGAAGATCTTCTGTCATCCCTTGATCCCTTGTTGAAACGTCACATTTTAGGGTGTTGGCAAGTTAGCAATTGAGTTGAAACATTACAGTTGGTGTGATGTCAGCTAGCAATTTGTTAAACTTATAGTTTATTTCATGTTAATAATCGTTTTTTTTATCGTCAAGTAAATTTTGAAAGCATTAAATAGCACTTTTTCGTTAACTGATTAATTTTTAGTATTAATTTCTCATTTGTCTTAAATGACAGGTTGAATATCCCGCAAACAAGTAGTTAAATCCGATATCTGAATTAAGGAATAATGTCATATATATGAATAAATTTTTTAAACAGATCTTGTAGAATATATTATAAGGAAAAAACTTGTACATAGAAGCGAGGGTCTGATAATAGGAAATTAGGTTTGGTTTTTCAATCTACGGTCATTTTTTCACACTTTAGGCTAATTAAATAAGGACCTACAGTTTAACGTGGATTCCGAACCACTCACAAACATCCCTACCACCGCCAGGATTCGAATCTGAAGCCTGTGGTACCATCGATCTAGTAGGAGAGGTAACTTATATGGTTGGCTACTAGAAGCGTTAGCGTCTATATGATTTTTAATGTTAAAAATATTTCCTTGCAGTTTATGAGACTCCAACATGTATAAGTAGTACTCTGGGAAAAAATAAGAAATATTGCAATTTACAGATAGTTCTAATTCTTGGCCAGGGGAAAAGTGCACACCAAGCATTTAGACTAGGTTTGGTTTGTTACTCTACCGTCCTTTTGTGTACACTTTAGGCTAATTAGACTGGGATTTACAGTTTAACGTGGATTCCGAACCACTCACAAACATCCATGCCACCGCCAGGATTCGAACCTAAAGAATGTGGTACCAAAGATCAGAATGCTAGTCAATTGGCATTCAGACCACAGGAAATTAGGTCATCAAACCCATCATCATCGCAACAGCTCCATGGTGGGCCAAGGCCGTCTGCCTACTGGCAGATTTCTAGACGGGAGATGTTGTCTTTTTTACGGAATAGGGTTGTCAGTCTTACGCCCAACGCTCTACAGTCATATTCAACAGGGACCTGCAGCTTAAAATGGATTCGGAACCACTACAAACATCCATGGCATCGCCGGAACTCAAACCCGAAACTTGTGGTACATAGCGCCAAAACGCTGGTCACTCGACCATCAGGTCCCTCAGCAAATACATAGTTCGAAAAAAAAATTCGTATCGCTTTTGCTTTCGAAGACATATAATTAAGAAATTTATTGTTATAGCCCGATAAAATGGCTAAATTATTACTTGAATTTTTGATGAAAAAATGTAAAAAAACAAAAAGATATTTTCAGCATCGATTCAAAAACAATTTGTCTAAGAAATTCTTGTTGATAATTATCCTTGGCAATATTAATCAACAGTTCCTCACGGAAATTAATTTGATTTAAAAATATTAAGATTACAACAAACTAAAAGGTATAGATGTTTCAATATTAAATTTAATAAAATTGTACTTCCACAGTAAGTGGAGTGTCTCGCTTTAAGCGTTGATTGCTGGTCCAATTTTAAATAAAAGCGCCAGAGCCTTCAGGCCCCCTGCGTTGTGTCCAGCAATAACTGATAAAATCCCACATCAAATAAACACTACATCATTATGCATATTTGTCGCGTCACGATCAAACTGTAACTGTAATGAGAGGTAAGTTTTTCTGTACTGGAGTGGCAACAGTATTACGAGAAAAGAAAATGGATGACACGGTTGTGTTCAAGTAAATGGCGAAAGAAACCTTTGCTCGTTCTGTTTTATTACATGCAACTGATTTCATCAACATCTACATTTTTGAAATTTTTGTTATTTTTCATTTTATAATATTATTAAATAAATAATTCTTTTAAAAAAGGGCATTTAATTATTTATTTTGCTTTTTAACTCGAAGAGCATTTAATTATCTATTTTGCTTATTAACTCAAAGGGCATGAGACCGTCGGCCAAGGATCTCCGAAATAATCTACAATAAGAGTGCTGGCGAAAAGAAAAAGCCTGTAATATGTTTGTTTGTGCTGTGCTGTTTTGTTTAATTATAAGTTCAGGTTATCCTCTATGAACAAAACTCCCTACATTCATTTCACAATCAATCTTAATAGGAAACAACAATATTCGTTGTTATTCAATAATCATGGCGGCCTGATGGCCAATTGGCTAGTGCTTTGGTCTTTGGTACCACAGGCTTCATGTTCAATTCCTGGCAGTGGCATGGATGCTTTGAGTGATTCGGAATCCACGTTAAGCTGTAAGTATCGGTTTAATTAGGCTGAAGTGTGCGCAAAATGACCGTAGAGCGCCACACCAAACCAAACCTAAGAAAAAGGTTAGGAGAGTAATTATAAAGATGTCTGTCCGTAGTAAAGAAGCAACTAGAGGATTTGATAGAATTGAAATGAAGTTTGTGATCATCCGCAAAATCTTGAACCACTTCCGAACCACTTTTCATCTGGGATTTCATTTCATTAATGTCTGAATCTCTACATTATTGTGAGCGAAAAGGGCGACTTTACAAGGACAGGTGCTTTTACTATCCAGGAAATAACAACGTGAAAAGGGCGGGGCTCAAAACAAAGCCATGGGGGTTCCCCAATACATTTTGAAAAAAACCTGAGAGGCTATTTTGAAAATTGACACACAAAAGACACAAGAGCAGCATCTGGAAGGACAGCACTCTCCTTTCTGAACATAACGGATGAACATTTCAGCGGACAGATTTTTCCTTGCCATTCCTGGTATAGATGCTAAAGCTTCCAATGCGGCAACATTTGTCTTGTTTTGATCCAAAATTCCTTGGTTTTAAAACCTAACACGAAATCAATCAGGCCTCATCAGGCTCAATTTTCAGTTTTATTTAATATATATAAAGCTTTTTCGAAGATTTGTGGCTTTCACCTTACTATCTATTTAAAAGTAGTCCTTAGAACAATAAATTAATAGTTTAAAAACACTAAAAAACACGCTTTTAGAGTTAATCAAATTAAAAAGTAAAAAATAATTGTTAACATAAGAATTAGTTAGTTTAAAATGTCATACAAAGCACCCCACGCTTTTAGAAAGTGATATTCATTTTCTCGTCAGTCGTTTTATTCTTATGTTAATCAATTATTTTTTACTTTTTAGTTTGATTAACTCTAAAATGCAGAGTTTTTTAGTGTTTTTAAATATAATTTATTTTTACTTTTTAGTTTCATCAACTCTAAAAGCGTTTTTTTAGTGTTTTTAAACTATAATATTTAAATGAGGTCCCTGTACGGAGGACTGGTTCTTACAATAATTTAATAGTGAGTAAAACAAAGGCTAAATGTGAATATGTCGAGCCGGCCAGGATTCAAACAGGGAATCTCCTGATCCGTAGTGAGGCGCGTTATCCGTTGGGTCACTGTCCCACGTAGGTTTGAATGTCTTAGGTACTTTCATTCTACATGGGTTAAATTGCTCTTCATAAGTTAAAATACAATCACACATCCTGGCGATCCTAATCATGATGAGATAATAAACTTATCGAAATATTTTAGTGTCGTCGGTCCTTGATAAGTTTACAACGTTTAAATTAAATCTGATCGCTTTAAGTAGGGCAAAATCGAGCCCAAAGAGTCAGTTACAAACGAACAAACCAGAAAAACATACAAGTGAAACTAATAAAACCGTATTAAAAATTATTAGTTCTCCCATATTTGATAAATAAACATATTTGTATTCTTATTTCAAATCTCTGCACTGAGAAATTTAGATTTTAATGTGAGAATTAAGTATAAAAATAAATCTTAAATCTTAAATCCAAACTCAACAGCTAACTTAATTAGTTTTAAACAAGCTGTTATCGCTCACAGAGATCAAGTTGACATCCTGTGTAGATGAAATGGTATCAACAGAAACACGATACTTCTATGTCTATCAAGAAATTTCGATAAATTTATGATTTATTATGAATCTGCAGATAAGGCACGATATTGGCCCGCCTAAATTAAATAGAAAATTTTTAGCAAAATTTTATTTTTGTTTATTTATTTATTATTATTATTATTTTGTAAAATTTTATTTTATTTAGTTTATTTTGTAAAATTTTATTTTATTTAGTTTATTTTGTAAAATTTCATTAGGAAAGGGGGAAAAAAAGAGAAAAAGTATAATTATATATCGCCCGTCACGGGTTGTCTGTAAAATTTAGAATTTAATAGGAGAATAGCGCCAGTAACCCTGCCATCAGCCCATATCTTTATATATACAATTCTTCTGTACATGTGTTTGTCACTGAACTCCTCCTAAAAGGCATGACCGACTTTGATGAAATTTTTTATATGTTAGAATCTAAATCATTTTTATGTGTTTGAATTCTAAATCATTTTTATGTGTTAGAATTCTAAATCATCCAGAGTTAGACTCTGGATGATTTAGATTCACAATGGACGTGGTAGGTGGCGCTGCAATCGATATGCAGGTGTGTTTATCATTGAACTCCTACTAAACGGCTTGACCGATTTTGATGAAAATTTTTGCGTGTGTTTGGCAAAACAGGGAGAATGTTTCTATACTATCCCCTTTGTTGTAAGTGGTCACCAGATGGTGCTGCAGTATGTCAATTTGTATGCAGTTCAACCCATCGCTATGAAAATTGGTAATAATATATATTCGAGTATGGAAAATAGGTTCGCGCTATCCACTTTATTGTTACTTGCCACCCAATTATTCAGCTTTTCATCTTATATACTGTTCAAACAATATCTATGACAATTAGTATGCACATATATATATATACATACATGGAGAATATATATCTCCTACCAAACACTAGCCCTCTGGCCGTTAATACCACAGGCTTCAGGTTCGCATCCTAGCGGCAGCAGGATGATTGTGAGTATTTCGGAATCCACGTTAAACAATAGGTCCGGTCTAATTAGCCTAAAGTGTGCACAAAATGACCGTAGAACGACAAATCAAACCAAATCAAGCCAATTATAAAAAGCAGGCAACAGCCCCATGGTGGACTAATGCCGTCTGCCTTTTGGCAGATTTCGAGATAGGAAAGGGTTTCTTTTTATGGAGTAGGGTTATCAACCCTACGTCCAACAGCCATATTAGACTGGGACCTACTGTTTAAAGTGGATTCCGAACCACTACAAGCATCCATGGCCCAGCCGGGACTCGGATCCGAAACCTTTGGCACTGATCGCCAGAGAGCTGGTGAGAAAAGATCTAATGGAAATTATTAAGAAAAATAAAATTTAATGCATTACAAATATAATATCTTTGTGAGTAAAATGTATAATTTTCTTTTTCTTGTCTTAAAGCTGTTCTTATCATTTTTTTGATAACTGTTAATTTGATATTATTATTTGTATATGATATATATATATATTTGTAAGCAATTTGAGAGTGCAAGACAGTCAATTAAATTAATGCAAATATAACACCCTTAAAGTTGTAAAAAATAATTTGTTATTAAAAAAACTATTTATAGATGTTAGGGATTCAATAAAAGCCATTGAATTTATTTCACACATACTTCTAAATCCATTAGTGAAGATAGTAGCACATAAAATAATGGATAATCAGGAATCGAAAGCTAGGTCGGTTAGCGTCGGTATAAAAAATCTGACTTATGTGACTCCAATTTTCATATATTACCCCCTGTATGGAAAATCACCGATATTAAACTTGAATAATTAAAGAATCGAAAACAATAATCCACTTTAACGGCCTTTTTTAATGTTTTATGACGTCTCGATAAAGATACCTTACGCCACAGTTAACGGAATCATTTTTAGTATCTTGCATCATAAAAGTGCGCCATTCTACTACGTAAGGGCCATGGCGGGAAAAATTATGCGTCAAATTTAGCACGCCTCCAAAATAAATGCTCCTAATTCCTTTTTTATTTTGGTGTGGAGAGAGTGGCGATTTATTGAAAATACGGTGGCATGTGGGTCATGCCTTAAGTGAAGTGCCAGCGATGCCGGCAGAGCAGATAAGCAGATGGAAAAGTGCCAGAGTTTCGGTCGTGCTCACTGGGATTTGCAGACTTCAGGAATCAATAAGATAAACTTTTTCCCTTACCTTTTGAAAGCTCCCGTTTTCGAGAAGGGGAAAAGTGTTTTTCCTTTTTATCGGCAAACTCAGGAATTCCAGGAAAAGTCCGGATGTTCCGCTGAATTGAAGACATGTTTAGTAATAGTTTTTTCTATTTTTTTTTTTTTTTTTTAGTAGAACGGTTTTTTTCTCTCTCCATGTACTAGGAGATTTGAGATTGTTTGTTTGTTGTTGTTGAAAGGTACATTTATTTACTCCGGGACCTTGAAAGTGAAAGGTTTTGTTTTAAATTATCTACTTTTGTTTATTGCTAGAATATGGGGAGAAGTTTGTTTTATCACTGACCTTGAAACTAAGCAAGGGTACCTTAAGACTAAGCGATAGTCAATAGCAAGGGTACTGATAAGTTTAACTGATAGTTAAAAATAGCAATCATTCCCATAATGTGCAATAGTACTAATAAGATTAATTGATAGTCATAAATTGCAATCATTCCATGCTGAGCAATGGTACTTCTAAGATAAAGTGATAGTCAAAAATTACAACCATTCCCATAATAAGCAATGGTACTAATAAGATTAACTGATAGTCAAAAATTGCAATCATTTCCATAATAAGCAAGGGTACTAATAAGATTAGTAATTGGAACTAATAAGATTATTTTTCCTGTTATGAAATATTATTTAATTCACCAAGGTGTGCCGCAAAAGATCTAAACAAGAAAATGCCATATGATTGCAGCTAAAACTAATCCATTCTTTATTGAATATGTTTCTCCTGGCTTCCAAGCTCTATATAGTTTATAGTTTATAGTTATAGTTATAGTTTATAGTTTACAGTTATATAGGTTTTTTTTTTTTTTCCAATCACTAGATCCCAGGACATAAGAGAGCAAAGGGAAAGAGAACATTGTTTTGCGGTTGTTGAACTCTGTTTCCAATGTATTGAATTCAATGTATTTTAAATGCATTGTTGTATGGAAACAATGTTCATGCAACATGTTTCCACATGGAAACATTGAAGGGCATGAACAAGGACAAAAATAAAATTAAACGATAATTATCAATGAAGTGATAGTAAAAAATTGCAATAACTCCTATAATAATCAAAGATTAATAATTGGGACTAATGTGATTATTTTTACTATTATGGAATATCATTTAATTCCCGCGGGGGCCGCAAAAGATCTAAACCAGAAAATGTCGTCTAATTACAGCTAAAACTATTCCATTCTTTATTGAATAACATTCCTCCTGGTCTCCAAATTCTAAACCATTTATCTAGTTTTTTTCCCACTCACCAGATCCCAGGACACGTCAAGAAAGATAACATTGTTTGTGAATGTCAAATTAGAACAGTGAATGGCATGAACAAAGTCAAAAATTAAACTAATTGATTAAAAATTATCAATAAGGTGATAGTCTAAAATTGAAATCATTCCCATTTTTCAAAAAAAATTGTACGATAATCAAAATTACAATCATTCCCATTTGTTACAAAAAATTATATGTATACACATTTCTTACACAAGATTGTGTGTTTACATATTTATTACGCAAAACTGTACACATAAAAACCCACACATTTGTTAACATTCTAATTCATAATTCAGAAATAATCAGATTCTTTAGCTAAGGATGCTAGAGAACAATAGGTTATGCACACATGCATCCATTTTCGTCGTTTTCTCGATTCAATAATGTTATTTGATCGAAATCCTTAATTAACTAATTCATAAAAGTAATTATGTACTGGGATGTGATTGCATGCCATTGCACCATTTGCCCAGTACACTTCTTGAGAAAGCAAAAGCCTTTTGTAGTCATAGGAACAATTTGAAAGTCTCATATTTGAAAAAAAAAAAATGTACAAGTCTCGCGAAAGTTCTTTTACACACGCAGCATATTTCCAAAAAGAAAAAAAAAAAAATGTGCAATAAATGGTTAATTTATGAACAGACTATGATTGTGATTTTAAGCGATAATTATTACTGTTATTATATATGGAAACTGTAAGTACGCAAATTTGATAATGTAAAAATTCTTAATTGAGACAATAGAGAGTTTTGCATAGCGTTATTTTGGACGTCCGTTAGCTTTTCTCCCTAGCGCGCATGCTCATAGGAAATTGCGCATGCGTATCTGTAATAATGTTTCCTATGAGCATGCGCGGTAGGGAGAAAAAGCTAACGGACGTCCAAAATACGGTATGCAAAAATTCTCTAATTTCTTGTCCACTGAAATTAACTTGTTGACAATAAAAGAATAAGCGTGTCAATATTATTCTTTAGAATATATTTTTTACAATATTATTGTTTACATTATAATAATTATTCTTTACAATATTAATAACAATATATTCTTTGCAATATTATTCGTAACAATATATTCTTTACAATATATTATTCAACATTAATATTTTTTAATAATAATATATTCTCAGTATTATTCTTTATTTCAATATTATTCAATATTATTCTTTATGAATATGCTTTGGAGATTTCTTCTAAAATTGATGCGATTCATTTTATATAATCCGTGAAACAAAATCAGGGTATCTCTTATGCAAATAGCTTGATAAAGGACAGTGATGATTAACGTACCTTTGATACCCCATAATAGACATCATAAGTCTGCTTTTCTCAATACTGTAATAAAAATGTTTTTAGGTAAGTTTATTGAAAAAAATTCAAATATATAAAAACTATATACTGAGGCAACTAAAATTAAATTTCTTTTAATTTCATATAATTCTAATAATGAGAAATTATAAACAAGACTTATCAAATAAAATGTCTCAACGTTTTTAATTGGTATATAAAAAGACATCATGTGAAATAATTTGTCTTTTTTTTTGTGTTATTCTTTAAATAATTATAAAAGTAATCATGCAGTATAAAAGATTATATAAATTATAATTTAATAAAATCGTTGTATTTGTAAAATTAAAAGTTTCATTAATACATAGAATACATAATTTTTGCTAGATTTATGTACATAAACACATAACTTACAATACAAAACGATAAAAAAAATTAAGAACATGTTTTCCTCTTTAATTTATAAATTTTCCCCATTTAAGTGAAAGGCGAAAATTTATAAAGCCTTATTTTCAATAATGCCTAGTTGCATTCAATTATAGGTCATAATTGGTATACAGCTTTGTATGAGATTATTAATTACGGATACTATCAATAAGATTAAATTCAAGGTTTCATTAACACACATAATAATTTTTCTATGTTTATGTATTAAATGCATAATTTACAATACAAAACGATAGAAAAAAATTTTCGTTTAAGTGAAAGGGAAAATTTATAAAAGTTACACATTCAATTATAGGTCATAATTTATAAATTTTGTATGAGATTATTGAATATGGATACTATCAATAATCTAATCTGACACGAAAATACTAATTTATTTAAACAGTCGTACATTAGCAAGTAATTACTTTACGTGGGAGAGGTTTGTTCAGTTAAATTAGAATGCATTTCGAAGCATGCAATGGGTATTTGAAGAGTTCAAATGTAAAGGGATATTTTTCTAAAGATAATGTAGGTTTATCTATGTGCGTGACATATTTCGAGATCCGCCGCATAATTTAAAATGACCATTTCCCCTTTAAAATGAATTATCTTTTAAAAAAGAGGAAATGATAATTTTTTATTTTACTGAATTTACTTTATTTAAAAAGAAGACTTTTGAAGGGATTTTAAACGTGTTCTAGATTATTACGTATTTTTATTTATTTTTTTCTACTTTGGAACTTAAGAACTTCTACGAAAATTAAATTGAAAATAATAACTGAAATATTATGGACTAATATTTCAAAAAATTTATATTTGTATACGCTCTACATAAATTTTTCCAAGTTAACACTTTCGTCACTTTCCCAGTGTTAACTTTAAACTACTTTTCATATTGGGAATGATAGGTTGGGCACCTTAAGATAGATTTCCTTCTTTCTTGGCGCGGCGCCTGATGACCAATTGACTGGCACTCTGGACTTTATACCGCAGGCTTCAGGTTCGAATTATGGCGGTGGCATGGATGTTTGTGGAGAGTGGTTTGGAATTCACGTTAAACTGTAAGTTCCGGTCTAATTAGCCTAAAGTGTGCACAAAATGACCTTAGAGCTACAAACCAAATCAAATCTACATTGGGAATTATCTTTATCAGCTCTATGGTGGGCCAAGGCCGTCTGATTACTGGCAAATTCCGAGACAGAAGATGCTTTCTTTTTACGGTATAGGGTTGTCAACCCTACGCCCTACAGTCGCATTAAACAGGAACTCAAAGTTTAAAGTGGATTCCGAACCACGGCACCGTCTTCCATGGCATCTCCGGGACTCGAGCCTGAACCTTGTGACACTGGAGAGCCAGAGCGCTAGTTACTCGGCTAGAAGGCCCCAAAATGATTTCCACGTGACGTTAAAATCCTATGTCATAAGGCGCCAACCATTTCGAAGCCGAGTGTGGAAAGGAATCGAGATTCTGATTGGTTGGTATTCTACGACGTGAGATTTTAGTACCAGGTGGAATAACACCTTTATTGAAACGAGTCTTTAATCTTGTACCTTTTTATGTCTATTTGAAATATTTTGTCTATACGTGAGGCAATAGCCGTGTTGTGAGGCAATTTGTTGAAATTTTTAGAATATTTTCTAATCTTTTAATTTAAATATTTTTGTAGTTATAGTGCCTGTATATGTTATTTAACAGCTGGTAGCACATTGACTTTGCATTTAATTTAGAGTGCTGGTGGTAATATTGTTTAACCTGACGCTGAATTGATAGTCTGTGACTTTGACTTTTTCCATTTTTCCGTAAAATAGGAATTACATCTATTACAGTTTTAAAAGACAGACTTATCAAAGGAATTATATAATATAACTGTAGCATGCATTTAATCCTATATATTGTTTATCAGTCGTATTTTTTTTATAAATTTTTTTATTTTGTATTTTCGATACAAGCGTTACATTTTATTTACTAAAATATTCAAAATATTAGCAATAATCCACAACTACTTTCTTTTTCTATTTCATAGAAAATAGTATAATTTAAAAACAAGAATTAGAGGGGGAGGGAATAATAGAAAAATAATAAATATAATAAAAAATGTTAATGAATAATTGTGTGATGTTGTTTGTTAGAAAATTGTTCAAAAACAATCAAATAGAATAATAACATAAGAAATAATAACATTTTAAGTTAACAACCAAGCGAATAATAACATTTCAAGTATTAGAAAACAATTGATAAATTTTTGCTAATTAAATAATGCTCAAAATTAATAATACTCAAAACATATAAAATATTATGCATATAAATAAATTCTGAATACATTTGAGATGAATTGAACATAATTATCGAATCAACAATTTATTGAATAATCAATATTATGTGCTGCTTAAATTCAAATTTCTAATCTTTTTTTTTTTTTTTTCTTTTTTTTTTTATAATTTTTTAATAAAAGGATAATATATATTTTAAATTAAATAAAATTAAGTTTAAGTACATTTGTTTTACATAAAATAATAAATTTTCCTGAAATCTTAATAGAATTACGAAAAATGATCTTCAAACCATTATAAAATTAATATAATTATAAAACATGTCCTAAAAATATGTTCGAAAAATATTTTCAGTTGTCAAATATTGATATTTTTAGTTTAGAGAAAATAATTTTTCTGTAATATATTTTTAAACATATATCCTAAATAAATAGTTTTAATGTTTTTAAAACTTAAATCATATTTTTAATCATTTCTAAAACTTTAAAAGATTTTTACAAATAAAACTGGAATAATTAAATAGATGAAAATCATTTAAAAACTAAATAAGATATTATTGGGTTTAAAATAAGACTTTAATTTAGGTAGAATAACAAAATAAGAAAATAAATTTAAATTGTTATGTTATAATAGAATTTTACTTATACTTATTAAAAAAATATTGAGTTTTATTTTTTAAAATTAAAAATTTTGACTGTACCGTAATATGTTAAATGTGTTAGCTGCTCAAATTGTTTGAAAAAATACTTTAAAAAATCACGAGGAAATATTTAAATGATATTTTTATTTTACTTTTTGACTTCCTTTGATAATATAAATTTTAAAATAACCATAGATTCTGAAAAGTCATGTCAAATTTGTTGATTAAGACTGTGATGCCATTGTAGTCAATATAGTATTTAACAGATGGCAGCACGATAAATTAGAAAGTAACTGAAATCGAATATTCCCTGAATTGATCTTTTCAATACGATCTTAATAAATGAATTGTTACAAAACGGAAATTTAAAAAGAATAAATGAAAGCTAGCATCAGATAGTTTTTTATATCTCTCAAAAATAAATAAAATAAAATATTTTTTAATGATTATTTTTTTTCAGTTTATAGAATCGGTCAAAGAGATTGGCCTGTGCTGCCATCTGTGTAGAAGTTGTTGAACTAGATAACAAATATTGTTTTTAATTCACTAGATATTTCTCGTTTGCTTCTTAAGTTGTAATCTTTATGATTTCTGATTATTTAAATTCATAAATGAAGCATTTTAACACTAAATATCCAATGAAAAATGTTAGTAAATTGTGTGCTCATTTTTTAAAAAAATTTCATGCATGAAAAACTTCTGGAATAAATACCAAAATTGTCCTGACAGACGACTTCGCAAGCATTCTCAAGATCGTATTTCTGTGTATTTACTAACATTCTTCTCTTTCGTATTATTTAGCATTTTCCATGAATGATGCAATGAAAATATTTCTGAAATGACAAATTTTACAGTACATTTTTTTTTTCCCCCTTAGTTTTTACTTAAATGCTTACATGTTTTTTTTTTAAATATCTAATACATCGCCTTTTTATATTGTTTGGAAAACGTTCTATGTAGGGAAAAAGTGAGGCTGAAGCAGTCTGGTCACAAAAATTTCTTTGTAATGAGGACTATTCTAAATCATTCTGAAATTAAAAAAAAATTAAATACGAAAAAAAAAAATGGCTTAAACTTATCACATATCCTCATATTTCCACTATTTTGCGTGAATCTTTTAAATAATAATGATAATTTTTTTTCGTTAATAAAAACAAAATAATCTCTTCAATACTCTCATACAATTTGACATGCAAAAGTCTCTAAAAGTCCTGGCAATAGGCTCTGTCTGCCCCCCCTATCCTCATTCGGTGGGCGGTTTGTGGTCTACATGTGGCCCACCGATGTTTCACCCTCACCTTTCAAATTGAGAGGGGGCTATATAATCTTAGCATTGTTGTTAAGAAGGCATTGTTTTCCTGCATCGTCAGTCGGTGAGCTGTTTTTGGTGTACATGAAACCCACCGATGTTCCACCCTCACTTTTCTAATTGTTAGGCTATATAGCACTGGGTACGAGGGTGTTCTCCCCCATCGTCAGTCGGTGGGCTGTACATGGTGTACATGAGGCCCACCGATACTCCACCCTCACTTTTCTATTTGGTAGGGGTAATATAACACTGGGTACGCGGTGAAAGGATGTTCTCCCTATCGTCAGTCGGTGGACCGTTCGTGGTATAAATGAGGTCCCCTCGATGTTTCATCCTCACCTTTCTAATTGGTAAGAGGACTGTATAGTACTAGGTACTGGGCTGATGTGTCCTTCCCCATCATTAGTTGTTGGGCTGTTCGTGGTCTATATGAGGCCCACTGATGTTCCGCCCTCACCTTTCTAATTGGTAGGGGCTACATAGCTCTAGGTAGAGATGAAGTGTGGTGGAAAGAAAAAAAAAGTATTCTCACTATACGTAGCAGTATAAGTATCTAATCGGATTATCCGTTCGGATGTTTAAAATAAACATAGCACTTATGCCCCATTTCATCATCGTGTCAAGAAAACAGGTTGAATAAAGCATAATTTCCCAGGCAAATTCTCCCTCACTCTTGCAGTGTTGAAGTTTGACAATATCATACGGAGCTTCTTTTTGCAAGAAAGCAGGCAAAACAGGCTATTAATCTTCATATTTGTCGAAATATATTTCACATATCATCATTTGAATGCCCCTTAAGAACTCATAACGAACCATTTCTTTCCTATTCCAACATGGACTAAAAATAATCTTCTTTTTGTGTGGATGAAGTGTTTTACATCACCCCTGACGTAAAACACTAAGAGACACAATCATGATCTTTAGCAGGCAAGACCACATCTGAGCTAAAAAAAACAACATTGCAAGCTAAAAAACAAATAAAATTGTTATTATAGAACTTAATCATTCTTTGCACCTCCTGGATGAAACTTTAATTCGTAGCAATTTATTTATTTCATTTTTATTACTGCAATAATTTATTTCTATATGAATTATTATTGTTTTTTTTGGTAAATTATCTTTAAATATTAATTTCTATGAACTAAATGTTGTGATGTGAAACCTTATTTCATTCGAACAATCATTCTTCACATATGGAATAACCATACCCCCTTTCTTTGGCTTAGCATTATATGTAGTATCTACTAATTTATCATATGTAGCTTCTACATCTTATATGTAGTATATACTACTGTGTCCAAAAAGTAAGACCAATTTTCAATTTAAAATTCCCGGAGCTTATGGAATTTCAATTTTTTTTTCTTATTTAGGTTGCTGGCGACATCTGTGGGAAATATGACGTCAAAGTATTCATTAGATTTTTTTTAATTACGCTTGGCTTTGTGAGACGCTAAAACTGATTCCGGCGATTTCTGAAATGTCTGAATTCATTGAGCAAAGAACTTGCATTCAATTTGGTTTGGGAAACACGT
This sequence comes from Caerostris extrusa, assembly GCA_021605095.1. Lineage (NCBI taxonomy): Eukaryota > Metazoa > Arthropoda > Arachnida > Araneae > Araneidae > Caerostris > Caerostris extrusa. The sequence continues at coordinate 32,560 of BPLR01006670.1, forward strand.
ATAGAATATTGCAGAAGGCATTCGGTGAGCATCCCTATATCGGAAAGAAATGTTTACAAATGGTATAAACAGTTCAAAGAAGGTATAGAACGCGTTGAAGACGAAGAGCCCTCTGGTCGACCATCAACTTCAACCGACGAAGCTCACGTCCAAAAAATTAAAGAGTTGGTGCTTTAAAACCGTCGATTTACAATCGGAGACCTTTCTGATGATGTTGGAATTTCAAAAGGATCGGCCAATTGGGGCTACAAACGCATCAAATCTCGATGGGTACCGAAAACACTGAACGAGCCAGCTCCCACTGCATTAATTCTTCGTGACTTTTTCGCTAAAAAAGGGAACCCATATCGTTCCACAACCGCCGTATTCACACTGTGCGACTTCTGGCTATTCCCTAAACTCAAAAGACCACTCCGGGGACACCGTTTTGAGTCGATTGAAGAGATTCAACGTGAATCCCGCGCGCTTTGAAGGCCATCCCTGCCAATGACGTTTTAGCATGCATTGCGGATTGGAAAATAAGTTGGTATAAGTGCATCGTGTCTGGAGGGGATTGCTTTGAAGGCGACGGAATAAATTTGGGAGAATAAATAAAGAGTTTTTGAAAAAAAAAAAAAAATAATTGGTCTTACTTTTTGGGTACAGTAGTATGTAGTATCTAATTTAGTTAGAAATTAAATCTGTCTTGTCATGTTTTATCCGTCAAAAAAAAAAAAAAAGTAATTAAAATTTGATGCTTCATTTAATTTTAAGTTTCGCTCCAGTCACTAACCAAAGAAACGCAATTTATTTGATTTCATTTATTGCTACGACTGATAAATGAAAAGTTAGTAGACGTGGAAAAAGCAATTGATGTTCAATAAAAAAACAGGATGTTTAAAACAATTTTTTTCTCTCGATGGATAAATTAATTTGAAAATTAATCTTCCGTATCAGGACAATAGTATTATTGCCATGCATTGTTAACTATTTTAAACATACAGTTTTTTTTAAAGCACATTTTTTCGAGCATGTTTTGTTCTTTTGAGGTGTATGCTCACGAACACTGCTGTTTTGAAATTCTCTTTCAAAATAAAAATAAAAAAAAAAAAGAGACAGTGTGATGATGAACTGATGAATGAAAAATTATAATCAAAGCCTAAAAATTAATTAATCCAATTATCCTTTTCAAAATTAGATATATCTCAAGTTGAGTTTTGAACATGATAAAAGAGACAGTGTGATGATGAACTGATAAATGAAAAATTATAGTCAAAGCCTAAAATTAATTAATCCATGATAACTTTTCAAATTTGATATATATCATGTTGAGCTTTGAACATTATAAAAGAGACAGGGTGATTATGAACTGATGAATATAATCAAAACCTAAAAAGCCTTGAACTTCTTTCAAATTTGATATATCTCATATTGAGCTTTGAACATGATAAAAGAGACAGAGTTATGATGAACTGATGAATGAAAAATTATAGTCAAAGCCTAAAAGTTCACTAATCTATGATAAATTTTAAATTTGATATATCACATATTGCTTAGAACCTGATAAAGAGGCCTGATGGCCAATTGGCTAGCGTTCTAGCCTTTGGTACCACAGGCTTCAAATTCGAATCCTGGTGGTGGCATGGATCTTTGTGAGTGGTTCGGAATCTACTTTAAACTGTTTTACCCGGTCTAATTAGCCTGAAGTGTGCACAAAATGACCGTAGAGCGACAAATCAAACCATTGAACATGATAAAAGAGACAGTGTGAGGATGAACTGATGAACGAAAAATTATAATCAAAATCTAAATATTCATCAACCTGATTGCTTTTTCAAATTTGATATATCTCATGTTGAACTTGAACATAATTTTGAATAAAAGGAATTATTGCTCAGTTTTTTTTCTGGAAACCAAAAAGGAAAATAAAAGAATTATCAAAATTGAAAACTGAAGATGAGGTGAAGAAATTGATTTACTAGCTCACAACATTATAAACTTAAAAAGACGATAAAAAAATGTTTTAAACTTATTACAAACAAGAAACAACAGAAAAATATTGAATTTACCCTTTTGATTGTGTGAAGTTTTGTAGAAGATGAAGTATTGTTAAAGTTTTGTGACGCGTATCGTCAGACAAATCGAATACGTATTCAAGAAAGGGATAGAACTTTGTATCCTAGTTTTTTAAGTTTTTCATATTTTGAACATTGTAAAAAAAAAAAAAAAAATGTAGAATGGACAAAAAATGAGATGGAGTCAAACTGAATCTATGGGGTTAAGCGTTTGATGGATATGTTTTTTGTGAGAAAACCTAGCAAGAAGAACATTTTCTTTCAATTTGTATGGAGAAGTTGATAAGGTTTAAGATATTAAAATGAATAAATGGGATCTGATGGCTAAGAGATTAGCGCTCTGGCGCTACAGGCTTCGATATATTCGAATTTCTGATATAGAAATAAGGACAATCAAGGAAAAAAACCGAAAAATATTAGTAGCCGATGAACTCTATTGGTAAAAAGATTGTTATGACTATTTCCCGTAAATGTTTTTTTTTTTTGTTGTTGTTTTTTTATATTAACAAAGTATTAACTTTTTTGTTTTTATGTTGTTGTAAATATAAAATTGACAAAGGAATTAATTTAACAGAATTCTTATGATAATTTATATTTAAATAATTTTGCTAACACTTATAAATTATCATTTTTTTCTCTTAACTGGTATTAGCATTTTTTGCTGACACATAATATTAAACTAAAACTACGTAGAATGGCGAGTGAAGTTTATAGAGTTCGGATCTCCAAGCTTTTAAGCCTAAGGGTCATGTTGACTCCTCCACTAAGTCCCAAGATCCAGCTACGTAATCATACTAACATAATGTAGTTTTGAGGGGCAACGGGCGTACTGGTTAGGGAGTTCCAATGTGGTTTTAATAATCACTATACCTCCACAGCTTAAAGTTAGTTAAAATATCTGAAATTGCTTAAATTAAAAGAGTAAAAATATTAAAAAAAATAAAATAATTCAAGAAAAACATCTGCTTGAGAACAATTAAAGCAGGAGATCGAAAAAGCAAAAAGTAGCAATTAGAAGTCCATCCCACGATGACTTCAAAAATAATTTAAAGTTAAAATTAAAATTTTAAATTTTAAATAAATATAAAAATACATCAAAATAATACAAATACAAATAAGACACAAATTTGCAAAACAGTTACGCAGAACCAAAGCTACAGCAAAATACACCAACTAAAAGTAGAATTTTAGGTGAATTTTACAGACATACAGATGCACCAATAGATGGGGCCATCAGGATGGTTACAGTTAATTAAAAAAAAAAAAAAAACAGATGTTGAAAAAAAAAAAAAAAAAGTTTTTTTTTATTCTTTATTTATGATTTCAACAATAATAAAAATGATGAGCCCTGAATTGTCGAGTGGTTAGCATTCTGGCGCTCGGTACCACAGGTTTCGGGTTCGAGTCCCGGCGGTGCCATGGATGTTTGTAGAGGTTCGGAATCCACTTTAAACCGTAAGTTCCGGTCTAATGTGAGCGTAGCGGGGGTAGTGTTACTCCGCATTCGCAGCTTATCTTTAAGCTACACGTACCCCTGGGTAGTGCTAAGTGAGTAATGTATGCTCAGCGCTTGCCTTAAGGCATCAAAGACAACTGTCTAAGTGCTTGCTAGCTGCATTAGAACAAGTAATATATATAAAAAAATTAAAAGTCAATCTTCCTACTTTTTTTTTTTTTCACTCTAGTGCAGAAAGTCCTTTATAAATAATTTTCATTCTTTTTTAGGTTAGAAAAAGTCTCTCGCTCTCTCTCACACAAACACACTTTCCGTCTCTCTCACTAATTCCCTTCTTGACTCAGACTAGAACCCAGAATGAAAAAAAAAAGAAATTTTTTTCTCCAGCGATCTACACGCTTCGCCACTGAGGTTATTCATTCTAAATTTATATCCTGCTAAATGTCTTACATAAGAGAAATTTTTTTCTCCCATTTAAAACTAAAATGAATTAATTTAATTTAAATAATGAATTAATATTTGAAAAACTGTATTGTCATCCACTACAAGTTAAAAAAATCTACTTGAACGTGAGTGGATGAATAAAAAGTATTTTATGAACGATTGAAAATTTGAACAAGATATATATAGGGAGAGTGTGAGCTAATAGAAGGAATTGAAAATAATAATAATAATGATGTAGTTTTGAATGACGTGGGAATATTCGTTTCGGAACTAGAAGGAGATGAATAATACGAACCTCTGAAATGCAAGTTTAAGTATCAGGAATTGCTGTTTACGAAATCAAATGCTGAAGAGAAACAGCAACTCGTGCTAGCTTCCGGTTGAATCATTCAATAGCGAAACATGTGAGAGTGAATTAGTCAATCATTACTACATCAATTGCAGAATCAAAAGAAATGCGTCCACAAAAAACCTGATTTATTTAAAAACATCAGTTTGTCAGATAATCCTGTGAGTCACAGAGAAGGTGATATTGCAGAAAATATATTAACTCAATTCTGACAAAAATCGTCACTTAGAATAGTGCTTTTTTGGCCTTGGAGGAGTCAATAGATGTTTTAGATACTGCTCCGGTGTTACTTTTTATTCAAGGGATATATAAAAATTATAGGGGTCTTATGACCAAGAGACTACCTCTCAGGCGTTCAGTGCCACAGGATTCGAGCCCCGGTGGTGTCAAGGAGGCAGGGATGTTTGTAGTACACTCATGTCCATAAATTAAGGATAATTCAGAATCACACAGAAATTAAACTCTAAAATAAAAATTTTACCTGTAGAATTATCACACACATCTTGAAGAAGAATATGCAAATTCAATGAAACCACCAGATGGCGCGGAGAGTACGTCACAATGACGAGTGTAAGAGAGGGGTATATAAGGAATGGTGGCAAAGAATTAAAATTGTTCACAAGCGCTTTAAAGGCCTTTCAGTGCAATAACCGCAATAGTTGTGGCACAAAGGAAGCATTTGGATGATTTTTTACGTGGTAGAATTATCGGACGACTGGAATGTGGACGTACCCAGCTGGAAGTATCCGAGGAACTTGGAATCGCCCAGAGTGTCATCTCCAGGCATTGGCAACGATTCCAAGATGATGGTAATGTGAGTAGATGTTACAGCACAGGTCGACCCCGAGTTACAACGCCGAATGAGGACCGGTATTTAGCAGTTACTGCCAAAAGAAACAGACGGAGCACAGCATCAGACCTGTCTCGTCAGCTCACTTCAGTTACCGGTACGACAGTTTCAAGGCAGACCGATTACAGACGCTTAGGGCACATTGGTCTATATGCTCGCAGGCGTGTCAGATGTGTTCCACTTACCGCAACTCACTGCCGCCTGCGTTTAACCTGGAGTAGAGAGCATGCATTGTGGACACCGCAACAGTCGTCTGGTGTGATGTTTTCCGACGAGTCCAGGTTTAGTTTGCAATCTGATTCTCGCCGGACTTTCATATGGAGAGCGCCAGGTACCCGTTACCACCAAGAGAACACCATTGAACGACACCGTTACGGTGGTGCAGGATAGCTCGTTTGGGGAGGAATTATTCTTGGTTCCAGAACTTGCCTGCATGTTCAGAGTGTAACGATGACAGGCCACATCTATCGGGATGTCATTCTGGAACAACATGTAGGTTTGTTTCAGGGCGCCATGGGTGCTGAATTTCTGTTTATGGATGACAACGTCCGTCCTCACCGTGCAAACATTGTAGACGAATGTCTTCAATTGGAGGATATCACCCGTACGGATTGGCCAGCATACTCACCGGACTTGAATCCAATAGAGCATGTGTGGGATATGCTTGGCCGACGAACTGCAGCCCTTCAACCTCCTCCCACCTGTCAATCGGAACTTCGGAGGGCATTGCTTGATGAGTGGTGTAATATTCCCCAAGATCAGATTGATAATTTGATACTCAGCATGCCTAGGCGTTGTAAGGCCTGTATTGCATCGTCCGGGAGACATACTCCGTATTAACCATCATACTAACCATGTTATACTGTTTTTGTAAATAGGTTATTTTTTGAAATTTGCTCCAGTGAGTAAAAATCGCAATTTTTTTAATTATGTCAAACATATAGCATCTTTTTTGCTCTTTACCTGTTGTTTAAAAATAGACTTTACAAAAAGTCAAATTTGTTTTGCTTCTGTCTCTTTCTTTTTGCCTGAACTTCATTATCCTTAATTTATGGACATGAGTGTAATTCGGAATTCATTTTAAACCGCAGATTGCAGTTCAATATCACTGTTGAGAGTTGGGCGTAGGGCTGACAACCTATCCCGCAAAAAAAAAAATCTTATTCTTCTGAATCTTCCTGCCTTGAAATCTGTCAATATGTAGTCAGCCTTGGCCAACCATGGGGCTGTTGAGCCACTAAAGAAGATTATTAAAAAATTAGGCTTCATACATTCCAATTTCTTAGATAATTAAAAGATTACGTTGTATAAATTCTAAATTCACATTTAATTAAAATTTTAAAATTTAAATATTTTAAGCGGTAGTTCTCGGTCTAATGGGGCTGTAGAGTGTGGGGCTGGCAACCCTACCCCGTAAGAAGAAAAAACATCTCCTGTCCCAAAATCTGCCAGTAAGCAGACGGCTTAGGTCCACCATGGGGCTGTTGCGCCAATAAAGTAGAATCACAGTCATACATAATTGCAATAAATATATAACTGAAAACTATGTACTATTACACACAAAAAAGTAAATCAAATTTTTTATGGGGGCACATCGGTGGGCCATTTATATCTTGAACAAACCACCGACAAGTGATGTAAAGAGGAGCATTGCTTTAGGGAGGACTTTTAGAGTAACTGCTCTGAATGTGAGCGTTATATGTGAGAAAACTCGAAAGACACTCACCAGGCAGCCTGACTTTCAATGGATGTCTTCGAATAATGTCGGATATTATTAACGGATATTAATGGATAATATCGAATATTATTAACGGATATTAATAGATAAATCGAATATTATTAATATATTAATGGATAATATCTGATATTATTAACGTATATTAAGGGATAATATCTGATATATTAACGTACATTAAGGGATAATATCTGATATTATTAACGTATATTAAGGGATAATATCTGATATTATTAACGTATATTAAGGGATAATATCTGATATTATTAAATATTAAGGGATAATATCGGATATTATTAATGCTTAATAACAGGTATTATTAATGGATAATGTCGGATATTATTAACGGATATTAATGGATAATATCTGATATTATTAACGGATATTAATGGATAATATCTGATATTATTAACGGATATTAATGGATAATATCGAATATTATTAACGTATATTAATGGATAATATCTGATATTATTATTGACGGATAATATCTGATATTATTAACATAATGGATAATATCTGATATTATTAACATATTAAGGGATAATATCTGATATTATTAACGTATATAATATCTGATATTATTAACGTATATTAAGGGATAATATCTGATATTATTAAATATTGGATAATATCTGATATTATGAACGTATATTAAGGGATAATATCTGATATTATTAACGGATATTAACGTATATTGGATAATATCGATATTATTAACGTATATTAAGGGATAATATCTGATATTATTAACGGATATTAATGGATAATATTGGTTGGATATTATTTATGATTAGTGTCAAGTCGCTCCTGAAAGCAATAACTGCAATGAACGCCACCAGTAGAATCAAACCCGAACCTGCAAGTCACCCCATGGTCTCCACATCGGTCCATTTTCTGTGTTTGGTTACTGCAAAAAAATTGAACCGAGTTATTGCCATAAATGCAATGTCAAATATCCAATTTTGAATAATTTTCTTTATACCAAAATTATTTTGTTCATATTTTATAACTAATATGCCACATAAAAATTAATTATTTATGTTTTTGGTCATTCTATTATACACAACAGCATATGAACTGAATAAATCAAGACTAAGAATGTTCAGATGAATAATGTGAAATATCTAATACTAAAAATGAATGTGTTTAGTATTAAACATGCCCGACTTGTGGCTCAGTGACAACATGCGCCGCTGGTGAGCATTAGGGCGGAGGTTCCATACGCTGGCGGCTATATTGTAGACACTGTTCTAAAAAACGAGAAACCTCGATAGCGTTTTTGATGTTCAGCATCTTGCTTCTTTCATCGGACTACCTGATGGGAGTTTTCCGGGGTTTTCTCCCATACTATACGCAAATACGGGGTAGTTTCTCCTAAAAGTCCTCCCGGAAGGCATTGCCCTCCTTTTTCAGAGACATGGAGACAAGTCAGACTTCTACCTAAGGGTGTTCCATCAGAAACAGAAGCTGTCTCCCCCCCTACCCCCCATATTCCCCTGCTTCCATGACCCCTCATGGATTTTTGACTTAATCTAGTTGTTGCTGCTTACCAAGTGGGTTAAGAAGCAACAACAATAACTTGCGTTTAAATTAAAATGCTTATTATAATAATAATTTTATAGCAGAAAATAGTAATAATAATAGTAGTACTAAACAGTAATAGTAAAAAAATTATAATAATAATATTAATAAATAGTAAAAGTAATAATTTTATAATAATAATTTCAAAATTAAAAATGCTTATTAAAAATTTCATTGAGAAGATTACTACAATAAAACCTGTAAATTTGTCTTCAGAAATATTTATTACACTTTTAATTATTTAAACAATTAGCTGTTATTTAAAAATGTCAAATATTGTTAAAAATACAAGAAAAAGTCCAAAACAAACATTTTAACTTTTTTTTTTTTTTTTTTTTTTACCGCAGTTGTTTATTTTACAAGACAAACTTTAAATATAGGATTAAACATTTATATAAGTTATCTTAAAATTTTAATTCAAAAATTCCATTGGATTTCTTATATACTAAGTGACCTTTTAAAGGGTAAAAAAAAATCTCTGTATTAGAATCAAAGTCCAATCAAAGTCGCGACTAAAATTCTGATAATGTTATGACTAAAACTTCTGACTGAATCAAGTCATCGAACGGAGGAACTTGAAACAATAAAGTTTTTTTTTTTTTTTCAAAGGCAAACGTCAAACAAAAACTGAAAAAGGCAGCGAATTGAATAAACAACTTATCTCTATTTACATTTGGTTGCAAATCGTTTTCGAATCGCAGTTGTCACGGTGTTTTGTTCTCTCTGGTTTTCTACTTTTTTGTCAAAAGAAAAAGAAAAAAAAAAAAAAGAAAAGAAAAGAAAATAGTAAAAGAAATTTATTATTCTCAAAAAACAGCTGCCGATTTGTCCGATTTTATTTATTATTAATACTTTTTTTTTTTTTCTAGATTTTTTTTTTAAAATCGTTCTTCTTCCAATTTAAAATCTTTTTTTTTCTAGATTTTTTTCTGTTAAAATATTTAAAAAATATTTTTTTCTTTCTAAATTTAGATATTGTATAAGAGCAAAATTAATAGTCCAGCAGAAATTCAAATGTCTAGTTTTTGTAAACAGATTTAAAAAGCTATATTTGAAATCATGAAAAATTGTTTTACTGTTTCAAAATAACTTGTAAAAAAGTAAAGAAAAAAAAAAAGAAGAAAAAAAAAAAAAAGGAAATTTATTATTCTTAAAATTGCTGCCGATTTGTTCAATTTTATTTATTATTGTTACTTTTTTTTAAGATTTTTCTTTTAAAATCGTTCTTTTTCAATTTTAAAATCGTTTTTTTTCTAGCTTTTTCTGTTAAAATATTAAAAAGAAATTTTTTTCTAACATTTTTTGATATTGAGTAAGAGCAAAATTTAGAAAAAGCAAATGCGGAAAATTTTGTAAACAGATTTAAAGTTATATTTGAAATCATGAAAAATTGTTTTACTGTTTTCAAAATAACTTGTAAAAGTAAAGGGAAAAGAAAAGGAAAAAAAAGAACAGAAAACGAAATTTATTATTCTTAAAACAGCTGCCGATTTGTCAATTTTATTTATTATTATTACTTTTTTTTTAAGGTTTTTCTTTTTTAAAATTGTTTTTTTTTCTAGATTTTTCTATTAAAATATTTAAATGAAATTTTTTTCTTTGCTTGAATTTAGATATTATTGTATGAGAGCAAAATTAATAGTCCAGCAAAGTTGCAAATGCGACTTTTTTGCAAACAGGTTTAAAAAGTTATTTAGATTTTTTTGAAATCATGAAAAATTGTTTTAGTGTTTTACTCTTTTCAAAATAATTTGTAAAAGTTTGTATTTGCTGTCATGCGTTAAATAAGACGAAACTCTTATAAAACTTTACTATATTGTGTATATAAATATATTCCTATATATATATATATATACACACACTTTGTAATTTTTTAATGAATTCCATGAAACCACACGGGTTCTTGGACTTGATCTAGATGTTGCTGTCTACCGAAATTCTATTTATATTAAAAATACAAAACAAGTCTACAATTAACATTAATATTTTTTTTTTACAGTGAGTCATATTAGTGATAGGATTACACATTCTGAAATTAGGCATCTTAAAATATTAATGCAAAAATTCCATTGATTTCTTATATGCTAAATAACATTTGAAGTTTAAAGATTTTTGTTCCTAATGCAGCTAGTAAACACTTGGACAATTTGGTTGAGTTGCCTTTTGCCAGGCAAGCGCTGCACCGACGTTACTCACTTAGCACTACCCAGGAGGTGCATGTAGCTTGAAGATTAGCTACGGACGCGGAATAACAATACCCGCAACTCTCATGTTCGACTGGGACCTACAGTTTTAAAAGTGGATTCCGAACTCCTTCAAACCTCCATGGCACCGCTCGGGACTCGAACCCGAAAACTGTGGTATCGAGCGCCAGACACTCGGTCATAAGGTTCCTGAAGGGTAAAAGATAAATTTCAGTATTCGAATGCCAAGTCCAAGCAACGTCACGACTAAAATTATGATATTGTTATGACAAAATCAAAAATGTTATGACTAAAAGTTTGCCTGAATCAAGTCATCGAACGAAGAAACTTGAAACAATCAAAGGTTTTTTAAAAAAGAAGGAAAGGCAAACAAAAACTGAAAAAGGCAGCGAATTGAATAAACAATTTATCTCTATTTACATTTGGTTAAAAATCGTTTTCGAATCGCAGTTGTCACGGTGTTTTGTTCTCTCTGGTTTTCTACTTTTGTTAAAAATAAAATAAAATAAAAAAATAAAATAAAAGGAGGGAAAAAAAAAAAAATAAATAAAAGGAGGGAAAAAAAAAAAAAGAAAAAAAATTATTATTCTTAAAACAGCTGCCGATTTGTTCGATTTTATTTATTATTAATACTTTTGTTTTACGATTTTTTTCTTTTAAAATATTTTCTTCCATTTTAAAATCGTTTTTTTTTTTTCTAGATTTTTGTGTTAAAATATTTTACATTTTTTCTTGCTTAAATTTAGATATTGAATAAGAGCAGAATTAATAGTCTAGCAGAAAAAGCAAATGCGAAGTTTTTGTAAACAGATTTAAAAAGTTATATTTGAAATCCTGAAAATTTTTGTTACTTTTTTTTTTTTCTTTTTCAAAATAATTTAAAAGTTTTTCAGTTGCTGTCATGCGTTAAATAATTCTAAAATATTCATATAAAACTTTACTATTATCCTGTAGATTTTTGTTATAAATTTGTATATAAAGTCGTTAATTTTTTATGAATAAAAAGAATCGTTAGGAGATTATACTTTTTTAAATCGCAATAACAATTTTTGATTGAATAGACTTTACCGCCAATTTTGGAAGTGAATTAAGTTCGAGAACCAGAATTTAATTCATTTTCTTCTCATGGATATGGGTTTTATTTTATTTTTATGTTTTTAATATGTTTGCATTATTTGAAATTAGAAAAAAAATTAAAGTTTAATCTAATGTTTTATTGAGTTCAAAGATTAGTTAGAATTACAGAAGCAAAACAATTCTTTTTTGATCGATCATAATCTGTTATACTACCTATAATGTTGTTCAGCAGAAATAGGTAATTCGACAATTTGGCAATTATTTTTATTTAAGTATTGATTTCTTAATTTGTTTGGGCTTCTATTTATGAGGGAAAGTTGTCAATTTTCGATAAGTTTTGTATGGACAGTTAGATAGGTTTTCGGCACTATTTTTTACTAATTTTTTATTTTAAAATTTAATTTTAATGGGATGCATATTTTCAGCAAAGTTTTTTTTTATACTACTGTGGTACAAAAAGTAAGACCAATTTTCAATTTAAATTTCCCGGGTATTTCAATTTGTTTTTTTTTTTTAGGTTGTTGGCACTGTCCTTGACATCTGTTGAAATTTGACGTCAAAAATATTCATTAGTGCTTGAGTTACGCTTGGTTTTGTGAGATGCTAAAACTGATGATTGTTAAATTCACTCCAATCAACTCAAAAGGTGTCCCTGGAGTGGTCTTTCGAGTAAGAAATAATAGCCAAAGTAGCACGATGCTAAAAAAGGTGAATACGGTGGTTGTGGAACTATATTGGCTTCATTTTTTGGCTAAAAAGTCAAGAAGAATAAATGTAGTGTAAAAAAAAGCTGCCGCATTCAATGCTTTTTCGGTACCAATCGAAATTTGTCGCGTTTGAGGCCCAAAATAATTATTTACCTATCATTTTTGAAATTCCAATATCATCAGCTAAGATCTCTAAATTGTAAATCGACGGTTTGCAAGCACCAAATCTTTAATTTTTGGACGTGAGCTTTGTCGGTTGATGTTGATAGTCTATAAAACACTCTTCGTCTTATAAACATTTCTTTGCATTTTTGAACTGTTTGTTCACTTCTAAACATTTATTTTTCGATTTAGTTTGTTCACCTAAAATGCCTTCTGCAACATTCTATACGTTTCCGCAAACAGTGAATGTAAGTTCCGTGCTCAATTAATTCAGACATTTCAAAAATCGCCGTAATCAGTTTTAGCGTCTCCAAAAGCCAAACGTAACTCCAACAATAATGAAGACGTATTCTCGCAGATGTCAAGTGCCAATACCAGCAACCTAAAAAAAAAAAAAAATTAAATTCCATAGATACCTGAATTTTAAATTAAACATTTGTCTTACTTTTTTGGACACAGTAGTATTTTTCTTTTTTACAGGTTAAGGTTGTCAGCCAACGTTCTACAATCATATTAGACCGATTAAAGTGGTTAGAACCACTAAAAATATCCATGACATCGCCGGGACTCGAACCAGAAACATGTGGTACCGATCACAAATCACTCGGCCAGTCAGTTCTAGACTTCATTTTTATTTGCTGAACGTTTTCCAACTAAATATATTTAATGATTAATCTTTTTAAAATAATCCATTGAGTAGACGAGAGGTAAAAATAGCATTTCTTGAGACATATATAAAAAATATTGCCTTGTACAAAAAAAAAGAAAAAAATCCTTTCGAATTGCGAACCCAAAGAAAAGTGTTTGTTCAGTTGAATTGACAAACCGCCACCCTTTAGGAGCTGTTTGTTCAAGAATGACATGGTGAAACTCATTTGGACCAGCTGAGAGATTATGGGCGACTCAGAGCTTCTTTGTTGTTGCTCTACGAAGGACTGAGTGATCCTAATGAAGATAAATTGCCCTCAAGGGTTCTTCTCTTCGGAACAGTTTTTCTCACAGGATGGCCCCAGGTTCATTTCGCTGTCGACATCGTTGTTTTGCTAAGCAGAGCGTTTTTTGTACGAAAATAACCTTTTTTTCGTAAAATTGATACCTTTCCTTTTAATACGCTTTTTTATTGAACTTCACCTGTATGTTTGTATGTATGTAACTGACTTTTTCCCTGGAGATCTGTTTCTCCTCATATACACTATTTAAGCTGCCATGAAACATTTTACAGGCATCTTTCAGAAGAAAACAGTTGATTCTTTTTAATACGCTTTATATTAGTTTCTGAATGCGTTTTTGCGACTCTTGTTATTGTTACTCCGCGTCCGTGGCTTATCTTCAAGTCACACGCGCCCCCTGTGTCATGCAAAGTGAGTAACGTCTGTGCAGCGCTTGCCTTAAGGCCTTCATGACCAAGCTGTCAAAGTGTTTGCCAGCTGCATTAGAAGAATAAAAAACATTAAAAAAATGTGAGTATCTTATATCGACAACTGGCTTATCGAGGTTTCCCACACTACGACATGCAAACGCGATATATATTATGCATATATATACAGGGTGATTGAACGGTCATGGGACATACTTTGAGAGTGCTAGTTCAGATATAACTAAAACATGCATTTTTTTGTATAGGAATGTAGCGTCATAGAAACGCATTGAGTCACGAGCACAAAAATTGGCACACGAAAAGAAAAACATTGTTTGTTTACAACATCATTGCAAAGTGCTTCTTTGGTTTACTGTTTACAACAAATGCTCAAATTGGTGACCGCCAACAGTAATACATGCTTGTTGGCGTCTTGTTGTTTGTCGCTCTACGGTCATCTTATACACACTTTTAGGCTAAACAGACCGGGACCTACAGTTTTGGATTCGAACCACTTTGGTTTGAAACCTTTACCGAGCACCAAAAGCGCTAGCGACTCGGCCTCTGGCGTCGAGGAGTGATTGGCAAACCATTTCGAGCACGCTTACAGCCGCAATGGATAGTCGAGCAACGAGGTATGCTGATTTAGTTTGTCGCTCAGGTCAGTTTTTTGCACACACTTTAGGCTAAACAGACCGGGCCTACAGTTTAACATGGATTCCGAAAATATCCATGCCACCAATCCAAATATCCATGCCACCACCAGGGTTCAAACTTGAAGACTGTGGTACTAAAGGCCAGAGTGCTAGCCACTTAGCCAACAGACCGTCAGAGTCAATTGGAGTCTCGTAAATCAAAATAAAATTGGAAATACAGAGTAAGAATAAAATAGATTACGTATAGGGGTTGACTTGAAAGTTGTCACGTGACGGGCATCAATCAGGACATTGCATGCGGATGTTGCGGGAAATGTGTTTGAAAGTGTGTTTATCCCTAAATGCGTCTTCCGTCCCTATATTCTTGTGCAAGAAATGTGTATTTTAGTAAGGTGTGCCACCCCTCAAAGTTTGTCCCATTACTGTTGAATCATCTTGTTATATATATATATATATATATATATATATATATATATATATATGTTATACCTTATATTTCATCATTTAACAAAGAAAGATTCGCCTTGAAGATTAATTTCTCTAATTCGAGGGTAGTTGGAGACTCATTCATTCTAAACGTATATAAGTATTGAATATTTTAAAAAAAAAAAAAAATAGAAACACATGCTGGCTTGGGTGCATTTGAAAGAAATAATGACAATGTCCTTTGAGTCAGACTCAATCGTAGAAACAAATTTCAGATGTGTCAAAAAGACGTAAATATTGCATCAACCGGGATTGTGCCTCACGTTGACACCCCCCAGTATATCACCTGGGGAAGGGATTCCCAATTTTTCCGATAGCAGTGGAATTTTCTTGCATGCGAATTTATCGTAGCTCTTACCTGTGTGGCTTTGATTATTAGATTTTTGAATTAAGATCCCTTAATTTTGGAACCAAGGCTCTCTAATCACCATGCAGCTCTAACATGTTTGGGAGGCCTGATGACCAACTGGCTAGCGCTCTGGCCTTTGCTACCATAGGCTTCAGGTTTGAATCCTGGCAGGGGCACGGATGTTTGTTAGTGATTCGGAATCGGGGCCTTAAGGCTTCGGGGTCGAATCTAGGCGGGGCCATGGATATTTGTAGTGGCTCGGAATCTACTTTAAACCATAGGTTCCGGTCTCATATGATTTGTAAGGCATCACGGAGACCAGTCAGACCTTACCTATATCATTCAAAAAGTGTATAGGGGCATCTCAGCTCTAGGCACAGTGATGTGGTGTGGTGTAGTGTAATAGTAGTAGTGGTTCGGAATCCACTTTAAGCTCTTTAGTTTCCCGGTCTAATTAGCCTAAAATGTGCAAAAAATGACTATAGTGTGACGACCTAAATCAACATGTTTGGAAGAGAAAGGAATATACCGAAATAGTAACACTCATAATTTATTTTCATATCTCAAAAAATGAAGTTTTTAAAGCGTATCAAATAGCTAATTTTACAGAAAAATAAATGCTGTAAAATGCCAGAAATAGCGGGAATAAATTATTCAATTAAGTTGCTAAGATAAGATTTGCTGTTTTTCTCCTACCTGCAAATTATTAGATGTAAATAAATCTTTTGAGGAATACGAAAATGATAAAAAAAAAATAAACAGAAAAGTATCTAAAATCATTTGAATCAGCAGAAAAATATATTTACAAATGGATCAATCCCCAAATATGACTTTTCTTTTTGCTGTTAGTAATAAAACTATATTATCATAATATACCAATCAACGAAGAACTAGTTGAATTAAAATGTGATGCTCTAGTTAACATTTCACAGGTAAGAGAGATTGTTAAACAAAACGATCCGTGCTATATTTACGACAGTTATACACATCGTACAAGCTATTATAATATACTTTGAAGAAAAAGGATAGTAGTAACCTACAAATGAATCTGATACAAATTACTGAAAAAAAAAAAAATATATAGAATTAAATAAAATTTATCAAAAAAAGCAAATTACACAGAATATTGCAAATGTTCTAAAATGTTTTAGAGAGGTAACAACACAGAATTTTTTTGTTACAAATGCATAGCTTATTTGAAATAATAAAATAACCATCAGAAATATGTATTTTATGTATAAAACTAATATTATTTAAGCCATTTATGAAAAAATTTTGATTCATACATTTTTAATATTCTAAGACCTACAGAGAAACGGTTGTCATGGTAACACATTAGAAATGCCACATATTATCGTTTTCAGATTTAGAGTTGCCATTCGAATGTTGCTGTGCACTAAAATAAACTGTGCCCTTAAAAATCAATATCCTGCATATATAATATTGTGTTGTTTTAATATATTCGTGTATCAAACACTTTTTTACTAGGGTATTGACTTAGTAAAAGAATCTACACGTGTAATCTACTACGACTACAACAAAAGGTCCAAATAAAAAAAAAAATTGCAATTTAATTGGCGTTGTTACTTACTGTACAGAGGAATGATGGCCGAGTGACTGGCATTCTGGGCGCAGTGCCATGGATGTTTGTAGTGGCATGGAATCCACCTTAAACAGTAGATCTCTGTCAACATGACTGGGGTAGGGCTTAAGGTTGACATACCTGCAAAAAGTGCTAAATCTCTACAGACGTCCTGGAAAAATAAAACTTAATTTTAGGAAATTTTCTCTCTGAAAATATATACTTTTAGCAAAATGACACAGTTCTTCTCACATAATTTATCGGTAATTTAATATAAAACATTTTTTTAAACCTTTTTTGTTATATTATTGAACACGTCTTATTCGATCGAAGATCTACAATATCTTTTTCCTTGCGATACAATCCATTAGTTCTAATTATTATTCCATATGCTAGATGTGTTAGTGACATAAAAAAATATAATAAACAAAGATTTAATATTTGTGTTAGAATTTCCAAACTGGAACAATCTTTGGAAAAAAAAAAAAACTATTCCTCTGGTGCCATCGTGTATTAAACCCATTTTTTTTTTCGACTAGGGCATTGACTTGGTAAAGAAGCAACACGTGGTATTTACTACGACCATAAAAAAAATTCCAAATTAGAAAAAAAGAATCGGCATTTAATTGGCGTTCTTTGTGTACAGAGTCCTGATGGCCGAGTGGCTAACGTTCTGGCGCTCGATGACATGGATGTTTGTAGTGGCTGGGAATCGTGGGGCCTGATGGCCCGAGTGGCTATCGCTCTGGCGCTCGGTACCACTGGTTTTGGGTTGGAATTCCGGCGGTGTCATGGATGTTTATAGTGGTTGGAATCCACTTTAAGGCGTATGTCCTGTCTCATATGACTGTAGTAGAGCGTCATAGAGCCCAGCCAGACTTCTCACCACATCATTCCCAAACTGTAAAGAGGGCAACTTAGCTCTAGGCCCAGTGATGAGGGTGTGTGTGGTGTAGTAGGAGTAGTGGCTTGGAATCCACATTAAACCGTAGGTCCCGGTTTGACATGACTGTAGAGAGGTGGGCTTAGGGCTGACATCTCTACCCAGTAAAAAAGAAACATCTCGAAATTTGCCAGTAGGCAGACGGCCTTGGCCTACCATGAGACTGTTGTTGTGGCAACAATGATGATGATATTACTGTAAAAGAAGAAAATGTTTACTTTTTGTATATAATAATAAAGAAATTTCTTGTGCATTATTAATTAGCATTGTCCTTTAGTTATATCTCTAACGGAATAATATGTCTTTTTATTTTTGGCTTGATATACAAACTAACTGTAGCATAAAGTCCAATTTCATGGCACAGTGCTTATTTTGAAAAATAAAACATAATTATGAGAAATTTTCTTTCTGAAAATGTGTACGTTTAGCAGAATGACCCATTTCTTTTCTTTATCGGTAATTTAATATCAAATATTTTTAAACCTTTTTGTTATATTATTGAACAAGTCTTATTCGATCAAAAGATCTACAATAACTTCTTTTCTTGCAATGCAATACAACAGTTTTCATTAATATTCCATATGCTAGACGTGTTAATGACATAAAAAATATAACAAACTTAATATTTTATTATAACATCAAACTGGAATAATCTTTGGAAAAAAAAAAGAATTCCACTGATGCCATCGTGTATCAAACCCATTTTTATTTTGACTAGGGCATTGACTTAGTAAAGGATCAACACGTGGTATCTACTGCGACCATAAAAAGTTCAAATTAAAAAAAAAGAATTGCCATTTAATTGGCGCTTAAAAAATTGGCGTTGTTAGTGTACAGAGGCCTGATGGCCGAGTGACTAGCGTTCTGGTGTTCGGTGCCATGGATGTTTGTAGGGGCTTGAAATCCATCTTAAACCGTAGGTCCCGGTCTAACATGACTGTAAAAGAGTTGGGCTTAGGGCTGGCATCCCTAATCCGTAAAAAAAAAAACATCTCGAAATATGCCAGTAGGCAGACGGCCTTCGCCTACCATGGGGTTGTTGCGCCAACAATGATGATGATAATGTTACTGTATAATAAGAAAATGTTTATTTTTATATTTAACCTTAATAAATTTCTGGTCCATTATTAATAAGCATTGCTCCTCAGTTATATTTCTAACAGATTAATAGGTCTTTTATTTGTTTGGCTTGATATACAAACTAACTGTAACATGCAGCCCAATTCCGTGGCGAACGAAGTTACTAGAAAAATTGCATTTCTGAAGAAAATAATTAAAACACTATTAGACCGTTGTTGATTTTAACTTCCAAAAACTCATATGTCTCTAATTACAATAATAATTGTGTTAAAAATAAAATATAATTATAGGAAATTTTCTCTATGAAAATGAACACTTTTAGCAAGAATGACCCTAGTTCTCACATAATTCATCATTAATTTAATAAGTAATTTTTTTATCTTTTATTGGACAAATCTTATTCTACAATATTTTCTTTCCTGCAATACAATCCATCAATTTTCATTAATATTCCATATGTTAGATGTGTTAATGATATAAAAATCATTCTTTATAATAAACAAAAGATTTAATATTTATGTTACCATATCCAAACTGAAACAATCTTTGGTAAAAAAAAGTATTTATTCCTCTGATGCCATCGTGTATGAAACACTTTTTTCTTTATGGACTAGGGCATTGACTTAGTAAAGATGCAACACTTGGTATCTACTACGACCAAAAAGTTCAAATTAAAAAAAAGAATCGCCATTTCATTGGCTTTGTTAGTGTACAGAGGCCTGATTTTGATTTAAATAAATAATTTTTTAATTCTTTGTTATATTGTTGAACAACTCTAATTCGATCAAAGATTTATTCGACAACATCTCCTTTCTTGCAATGTCGGCCATTAGTTTTTATTAATATTCCATAGGGTAGATATGTTTGTGACACATAAAAAATATAATAAACAAAGATTTAATATTTATGTTACCATATCCAAGCTGGAACAATCTTTGGTAAAAAAAGTATTCCTCTGATGCCATCGTGTATCAAATCCATTTTTTATGGACTAGGGCATTGACTTAGTAAAAAAAGCAACACGTGGTATCTACTACGACCATAAAAGTTCCAAATTAAGAAAAAAAAAGAAAAGAATCCCAATATGGTAGTAGGCGAAGAGAGAGATGGAAGAGTTCATGTCCTCAGAATTCATCGAGGAATGGTCTGGTGGTTCTAAAAATCAAATCTGTTGGATCGTTTCTTTCGCAAATTACAAACAGAAGTACGAGAAGAGATCCTTGATGCCCCATTTAATCCAAATAATCTTCCACCGTCTAACAACAGTTACAGTTAAAAAAAACAGTGAGAACTTCACGCATCAAAGCGGTTGACTGGTTAAGGCTTTTTGGACGCTTGGGGGCGTTCGAGATTTTTTTTTTTTACCCTTTTTTTTTCTGCGGAGTGTGTTCGCTCTTTTAAAAACATGTGTCTTGAAAAACGAGAGCTAAAAATGGTCAAAGTAACTATGTTTGCAAAAAAAAAAAAAAAAAAAAAAGCGGATTTGGTATAGTTAGCACGATGCGGATCGAAAGAAAAACATTCGTCTTTAATAATTTATATCTTCTTAAAGTTTTTATAGCATGTGATTGTTATATTAAAAAGCAAATTGTATTTTAAAAAAAAAATCGTAAATGTATTCAAAATATTTTATTCTTTTTGTACATTTTGTATTATCGTGCATGTCATAAGGCTGGTAAAAACGCATGTTCCCGTAAAAAAAAAATATGTGAAATATCAAATAGAGGTTTGGTTT
>BPLR01006671.1:0-52321 GCA_021605095.1 Caerostris extrusa
ACGTATTGCTTTTGCATTTTCAAATTTAAACAAATGTAAAGTTTATATTTTTCAATTTCTATCCACACAAATAATGGGATTATATGCACCCACTCAAATATTTCTAATTCTTCAAATAATAAATTCCACTGTTTCAATTATTCTTTGGTTATTTAAGAAATGTCAGCAGTTGTAGTTTTCATACTTTATTTATTAACATTATTATTATGTGGATAAGGATTCTGCGTAGGGGACACATAGATAACAATATAGATAATGACTTAGATTAGCATTTTCCTGCCAAAGGAGCACACATTGAAAACAACATGGTACGAAAAGTACGTGGTCTATTTAAAATTTTATAATAGTACTTCCTATGTATTCAAACAAATATATGTTTACTTTATAATAACATAAGCGCAATATTTTTTTTATAATTTGACATGATTCAATTTGTTTTTTTTTTTTTTGAGTTATTCCCTACAGAATGATACTACTAAAAGTCTAAAAAAGCATGTAATGGAGGTGCAATATTTTTGGACTGACTTTGAGTCTAAAAACATTTTATCACATGTAAAAAAATATTTTTCATGTTCGGATTGCTTCTTTTAATTAGACTCTTACAAGCGCAAAGATGAGATTCTTAAAAACATTTTTTACAGCACAGAAAGGATTTGGTCCTACGGGTCATACAGTTTCAGAACATTTAAAAATAATCAACAATTTTAACTATGTGGTTAGTAGATATCACACTAGAGTGGTTTGTTAGATATCACGTTGGTAATCATGAGTGGTTTGGTACACATTACGTTGGGTAGTTCAATTTAGAAATTCCATAAAACTAAACAGAACCAAATCTTTTGTGAAGACTCTTCCACAGGGATATACATGGTAAGTCCTTAGGCTAAAATATCTTAGTTTTTTTGACTCTAGGAAGAGAAAAGAAATGCATGACTTCTCCAGAAGCCATTCGTATTGTTAAAAATTGTGGCGGTGATATGTGAATGTGTTGTACCATGGATAATATTAAATAGATGCTGTATATATGCCCTTCTAATTATAAATAACTTAAATCAAAATGGCCATCGTTTTAATACAACTGAAAATGATGCTCAACTTTAAATTAACAAAGTTTTGTGTCGTATTGTACACTCCACATGAAAACTCCAGCTACTGTTTTTTCTAACTCTAAAAGATTAATCCCTTTTGTTGCCATAATCTATAGTATCTTTATATTTAAAAGCCGCCTAGATTGTGTTTTATTCAAATAATAGAAATATTTACGTAAATTTCAGTAAAAGAATATTATCAAGCATATGCAATGAATGAGAGTTGATTTCTTGTGAACGACAGAATGAATAAAAGTATTGAATCTTGAGTTGGGCAACATCGAACATCCAAATTTTTATTCAATAGATTATAAATTTAAAAAAATTATCCTCCTTTCATATCAATCACATTGTCAATATCAGAGAAATGTGTGTCTTGAAAAACTAAAAATAATCACCCTATTTGAAAAATGGAAACTGGAAATAGCTTTTGTACGAAATTTCCCAAAGCAGAATCATGCATACAACCCTTAATTCGGAGAGAGAGAGATTTAATTAAAAATCACAAAAATTAATTAATGCAAGAGGAATTTGCCGAATATTGAGCCATGAAGAAGCATTGGAATTTAAAAAAAAAACTGAACGTTGATCGAAGTCTTTGTTATCTCTAGAAATAAAAACAAGATTTTGTATTCGGAATTAATCGATCGATACAACAGAATTTATCTTTCAATATATATATTGAATTTGTTTTTGAAAGGAATTAGCTTGGGGAAAGTAGCACTCAATCATTCTTTTGTTTTATTCTTTTTAGGAAATTTCTGATAGGAAAATGAATCATGCAGTTGTTTATTTATAAATCAAAGTTTGCCTTACTTTGAAAAATAAATCATGCAAAATACCTTCGTATTTGCATATTTTATATTTCAATTTTAGCGAAGGAGGAATAACAGATAAGTTCCGAAAGAAATGACAGTTTTTATAAGATAAATATCATTATAAAGACCGAAATCTTTGTAAATTACAATGAGATTTCACTTTTATGCTTGGAATTTATCTGGTGAAATTACAAATTTAGGAGGATTTGACACAAGTCTGAGGTTGGAGAAAATGTTTTTCCATTTTTAATCTTCTTCATGATACTAGAAATGCAATGTGCAAAAGAAAAACAAAAGAAATTTTTAAGAAAGCGTCTTCTTGTTCTTAATTGACGCAATATCCCCATAGTTTACCTAATGGCAGATTTCGAGAAGGAGATATTTTTTTTTCACGGTGTGTAGGGTTGTCAGCACTAGCCCAACGCTCACAGTCCTATTAGACAGGGACATAAGATTTATTGTGGATTTCGAACCACTACAAACATCCAAGGCACCACCGTTACTCGAAACCGAAACCTGGAACACCGAGCGTCACCTGGCTATTTAGGCCCTTTCATTAGTCTTATAATCTATGACATTGATTATCTGCTCTCAGATTTCAGTGATATATCGCTTTAATGCACTGGTTAAAGAATATGCATTTCTTTCCCTGCGAACAGAAATGCTATATCTCTTCTGATTGGAAAAAGGCTAGAAGAGTTTTTGGGCTGTTGTCACGAAAAAAATAGGAAATCTGCACAATCTAGACACAGGAAAGAGATATCAACAAACATTTCCCGACGGAATGGCCGCCTTTTCTTTCCTCGACATCATCCCATGACTCGGCTGGCGTGTCTTAAATCCATTGTTAACGTTACAAACTTTTATCCTTACAAACTGTTGAAAACATCCAAATAACTGTTTTCTTTTGTAGCAACAGAGAACGTCATACGCCGGAAGCAATAACTTACATTTAGAAAACGCTAATAAAATTGGTCATGAAAAATTTTCCACCTGACCCAGCATACCCTTTGGTGATTTATAAAAGTTTGTTCTCGTTGAGTTTATACTGTATGTCATTCATTTACATGTGCACATCTTTTTTTTATTCGAACATTAACAGTGAAATTTTTGCCACATCTATTTTCATTGAGTTTATTGTAATGATTAACTCGTTTTCGATTCGACAATCCCCTACCCCAAAAAAATACTCATAATAAGAACATTTTGGTACCTTTATACGTATATTCTGTCTCCCTATGTCTTGCATAGTCTGCATATAAAACATTGATTTAATTCCGTTTATTGGTTTTTAATTGCAGTTTTCGCGGACAGAAAGTTGGCTTTATGGCCAACCTATATTATTAATCAAGAATACCATTTGACTTTTATGTTATATATATATATAAACTATATTCTGGATAAAAAATAATTAAAAGAAAAAAATTGCATTTTTGTGCTATAGTTTTTTTATGTTATATTACCAGATATGTACACACATTTCTTACACTTATTATAGTGATAATGGTATAACTTTTACACTGAGAAGCGGGTACAGACAAGAATTACAAATTGGAATTGTTGTCAAAAGCTGAGGGTACATATGTATTATGTACGTAGTATTATATAGGTGAATTATCTAATACCTATAGACATTATCTTTAATATGGGAATGAATTTAGAGTAATTCTCTTTTATCCTTCGTTGAAATTAATATCAGAAATCATATATTGTATAAAAAAGAAAATAATAATGAATATTACTTTATTTTCACTGTTATTTATAATTTATTTCGATGCATACAATTTAGTATTACATTCCTCGGAGGATAAAACACGTTTCCTAATGACATAGCATGTTTAATGTTCTTGTTTCAAATCATAACATGAACTGTCATTTAAATGATGACAGTATTTTGAGATTAATTTCAGATAATCAAAAGTACTTGTATGTAGTAAAGTACTTAAATATGTATAAATAAACTGTGATTATTTAATTTCATTTTCAGAAAACATTATAATGTAAATAAAGATATAAAATATAACTAGTTCATCTCATGTTACAAGATCTCAAACAAGATTCAAATCATCAATTTTTTAAATAAAAATATCTTGTGTCATTTCCATCTAGACATGTAAAAAAAGAGAATTATCGAAGGGTGATTGTCTATTCAAAGAAAATTAAAATATATAACACTTGGAAATTAAATTTTTTCCATCTGAATTTATTATTTTATCTTGTTAGGTGCATATCCTAAAATTACAAAGCATTATGTTAGTACTTTTTTATTAAAAATGTGAATTTAACGTATTAAAAAAATCCGTACATAGTTATAACAAGGTAATTTATTATTATTCATTAAGAAGTAAATAAAGAAATCAAAGTTTTTTTTAGATTTATTTCAGATAAAAATAGCTTGGTAATTTATTTTATAGCAGAGTTACAATTTAATTTGTAATTATTATCTTTAATCATTATTATTTTAATCATTATTATTTTGTAATGTTTTTTATTTTGATCTTTTAATTTTAATCATTATTTTGTGAAAAGAGAATGTTTTCTAATTTGATCTTTATAAAATAAAAATATATCAAAATTGATTCAAGAAAGAATGAATTAAATGTTTGAAATTAAAAAAGATGAAACTAGATTCTTCATCATCAAATTCTTCATTCATCAATTTTATGATGAAGGAACTTAAATAAATGGGATAAAAATCTGACATATAATCTGGATGAAGTAGCGAAATATTTAAATGAATTTGAGTAAAAAAGAGTTTCGTTAAAAAAAATAATGAAATTAATTTTCCAAATTTCGTTTTTCCATTTTCCAAATTAGAGTTAAATTTTAATTAAATGCTGAAATTAATATTTTTTTCCTTATATGTGATAAAATTGACGTATAATGTCATGAAGTAAAAAACAAACTTTGGAATTCTATAGAAATAATTATATAGTTTTAACAAGGCAATTAATTATTAATTATTAAAAAATAAATAGAGAAATCAATGTTTTTAAAATCGTTTGGTAATATATTTTATATCAGAGTTATAACTTAATAGGTGAAAAATTACCTTTAATTATTATTATTATTATTTAAGAGGATTGTTTTCCATTGATATTACTATAATGTATTGATATTACTATAATGTATATTTATTACTATAATGAAAAGAGTGTTTTTCTATTGAAATATTTTCAAATCACTTAAACATTCTGTTAATTTTTTTTAATTAAAAAATATAAATTTATTTAATATTATAAATATATTATATTATATAACAAGAAAATTTATTATTATTCATTAAAAGTGAATAGAAAGATGAATTTTTTAAAATTTATTTATCAAAATCGTTTGGTAATTTATTTTATGCAGAGTTAAAAGTTAGTACTTAATTGATGAAAAATTACATGTTTTTTATTACTATAATGTAAAAGAGTGTTTTTCTATTGAAATATTTTTCAAATCACTTAAACATTCTGTTAATTCTTTTTAAAAAATATAAATTTAGCGTATTATAAATATATTATATTATATAACAAGAAAATTTATTATTATTCATTAAAAAGTGAATAGAAAGATGAATGTTTTTTTGAAAAATTTAATTATCAAAATCGTTTGGTAATTTATTTTATAGCAAAGTTAGTACTTAATTGATGAAAATTACATGTTTTTATTACTATAATGTAAAAGAGTCTTTTTCTATTGAAATATTTTCAAATCACTTAAACATTCTGTTAATTCTTTTAATTAAAAAATATAAATTTAACGTATTATAAAATTCTTATATAGTTTTAACGAGAAAATTTATTATTATTCATTAAAAAGTGAATAGAAAGATGAATGTTTTTTAAAATTTATTTATCAAAATCGTTTGGTAATATTATTTTATAAGAGTTTTTATAAAGTTATAGTTCAAAATGGTAGTAATAGTTCTATAACTAGTTCCTGAAAAGCAACATTATATAAACACAAAAATAAGCTATTTGAAATTCTATTCAGGATATAACGTTAAGCAAATTTCAAATAAAATGACTGAAAAAAGAAAAACTTTTTTGGGGTTGTCGGCAATTTAAATTGAACTTTTACAGCTTTTTATTTGGCTCTCAAAAAAAAAAAAAAAGAAAAGAGTCTTTTTGGAGATGCTCCGCGTTTGAAAAGATTGAATTACCATCTAATTAAATTATTATTTTGTAATAGTTCCAGTAGAGCTAGAAGTCTTTTATTGCTGTCTGTTGAAAGGAATTTAATCTTCTACGCAATACCTTTGAATGTACTAACTTTTCATACATTACTCAAATAAGCTTTAAAACTAACGTAAAAATTTATAAGAGTTTCTGCCATGTAACTTATTGCGATTTAAATTAGATTTTTTCTGTAAAAAAAGAAATTTTTTTTGCTTCTTGTTTTCGAATGTTCGATATTTTGAACTAAGGTCATTCACTTCTTTAACGACATATATTTATTCAGAATCATAATTACCTAGTGTACAGGGGGAGAGGGAGTGTTCAGAACTTATCGGTCTAGTTTATTTCATTTCCTACAAAGTAAAAGCAAACCAATCGATACAATATATACATAGTGCGTGATAAGCATAACATTCGATGAACTTGTTAGCGCGGGAAAAATATTTATGTTTCCACACTTCGAATGTTCATGTTCTCATTGGTTAATGCAAAATGGGAGATAGAATGCTTTACGCAATTGAAATAACTTGGACAAATGGTGGATTTGCGCGCGGCGATAAACTCATTATTTGAGTGTTAACGGCCAGTTTGATTCACGTTGAAGGTAACCAAGCAAGCCTGTATAATACATGGGCATATCACCGTGTTACTAAAGTTAGTATCGTACTGCATATCCTTTCTTTTTCCTCGAATCCAAAATAAAAACTTTCCAGCCGAAACATTTATCGTGTCCACGCCTAATTTTCAAGCATAGTTTAATAGAAAATAGCTTAAGGAGTGTTAAGTAAGTCTTTGAATGATAATCAAAGAACGTAGGGCCTGATGTCTCCTAGTTCTTGCATTAGATACCTAAGTTTTATTGCTGGCTGTTGAAAGAAAGCCATCTTCTACGCATGAGTACGTTTTTTGAGTATTTATAAAACATGAATGATATAAACATTACTTATCTTGTTTCGGTTCCAACCCCGGCGGTGACAACGATGTTTGTAGTGGTTCGAATCCACTTTAAGCTGTAGGTACGGGTTTTATATGATTGTAGAGCATCACAGAAACTCAAACTGCTCAGACATAAATCCTTAAAAAAACTTATTATTTTTTGGAAACTTAGCTCAACTTAACGATGTGATGTGGTGTGGTTTGTAGTGGCAGTAGTTTTAGTAGTAAAGTTTAGCTTTTTATTTAGTTAGATCCTCAAAAACTCAAATCAATTTTTAGACATAAACCCTATACAAATCGTGTTTATTACCATTATTTTTTTTTAAATTATTTATTTATTATTATTATAAGGTTTAACTCTATCAATCCAAACATTTAAGGAAGAATGCTCCAAACAGCTTTTATTCTTATTTTAATCTAAATTTTGCTTTTTATTTAATTTACCTAAAATAATCCATAATGTTTGAATAATCAAACTAAATTGATACAATTTTTTCTTTGTTTGCTGAAATACGAATAGAATGACAAATAAAGGTTAACTATATATATTCAGCAAGATAATTTTTGTAATTTAACGAAAACATTCTAAGTTTTAATTAAAAAAAAATAGCTGCAAGTGATTGCTGAATTTAATGTGTCCATTATTACATGCATAGAATAATTTATTTCGAGATAAAATTTATTTAACAAACTTTTGAATTATATTAAGCTACAACACAGAATATTATGAAAATAGAACTCTTTATTTGCTAACCAAATTAATATTTTCAGAGACTTTCAAAACAAACTCTAAAATTGTATTGTGTGGTTAATAAGAATAACAGATTAAACTTATTAACTAGTTTCACAATTTTAACGAATTCGTATTTCTCAAATAATCCTTATTATGCCAAAACTCTTTCTATTTACTTTGTGTCGTATAAAACAGGAAGAAAATCCTTTTAGAAATAGAATAGAATTTCATTCCAATAGAAATAGAGTTCCATTCCATATGAGTTGGATGAAATGATATAAAAATATTTGTTATGATTAAAATTAAATTATAACGCATAACTTTATTTAAATTACTTTTTATTGTGACTGAAGATTTAAAGAATCTTGTTATTTATTTTTCATATCAAAACTTTTTACAATAATATTGGAATATCTAAATTTTATTGGATAAAGAGTTTTATTTTTTTTTTTCTGTTTGTGTAGGGAGTGGTACTGCCTATTGAATAGTGTGTAGAATTCGTTATCTGGTTTGGAGAATTTATAAGAGAAACGGAGCAAAAATATATTTTTATATCTTTAATTTGTCATAAACATGATAAATACGTAGAGTGGAATGTCCTGTCATTGGGATTTAGGAGGAAAGGAAGAAAGTTTATTTCTCTCTTTCCTTTGTATGTTTTCATTGTAAATTGTGGCGACAATATTTGAATGCAGAGTAAACTAGATAACGCTAAACCTGCAACACATCATCAGCTTTTCTAGAATTAATAAGAACAGCAACATTTTTCTGAAAACATCATCTTTTGTTATTATTATATGTTTACTTTTTGTAAACTAAAGTTATATTTTAAGTTCTCCAGAATTCGGTTCAATTTCAAAAAAAATTACATAGTCAAATTATATAATACTAAAAATGCTTAATGTTAAATGCTTTACTTCTGTAAACCTAAATTTATATTTTGAGGTATTCTAAGTTCAATTTAAAATAAAAAAAATTGCATTGTAAAATTATATACATCTAACCACTCAGAGTTTGACTGTTATAAAAAAGTATTTTTAACTCCCTTGATCATTATATTAATCAACACCTTTTCGATGATGTTCTAGTCATCTTTTATAAAGCACATTAATACATTTCACATTTTATACTCTTTATAATTGAATATAATGAATAATTATATAATATTATATATATATATATATATAATATAATTGAAATATATAATAATTGTTACGTTAAAACCCATGTCTATTGCTTAGAGGAGGTCAAACGCCCTATGTCCAGAAAAACATCCTTGAGATGGCAGGGGGTCTGACATTGAAAGAGAGAAAGAATGTAAGAAGGAGTTGTACTTCTATGACCAAAGAGAAGTCGTGTAAAGGCATCTACAAAGTTTGATGTCTGCATAAACTAAATTTTGGAACTCTGCAACCTTTTTTTTTTTTTTTTAAGGTTGTGTGTGGCAGTCATTTCGAGCTTGATGGCTGCATAATAAAGGAGTTATTTTATCTTACAGTCCACTTCGTATATTATTTGAGTTTTTATTTGGTGATTAAGCTATCGAACAATAATTATAATGAATATTTGGTTGAAGATGTTATGAATTATGTGATTGGTTGATGTCACTGGTTTTTTTAATTTGAATGGTTGGTTAGATATCATTTAATTTGGATGTCGAATTAGAAACGCCAAATCAAAACCGAACCAAAATGTTCCTATGAAAGAGTATTGGTGTAAATGGTAAGCATAGTAAACTCAAAAGTCTTCCTGTCGGACTTGAGAAAGTCAATATGAAAATTTTAAGATGCCATCCTTGAAGTTATAAGTTAAATTTGTGGTGGTGAAATGAAGGTTTTATACCATGGATAATATTAAATATGCAGAATAGATGTCATTGTAATTGTAAATAGCTTATAGCAAAAGGCCCTTCATTTGAATACAACAACTGCAAATGAGGCACAACTTAAATTCATAAAGTTTAAAAAGTCATACCCATGAACAAAAACTCTAGCTACTGTCTTTGCAACAGTCACATAATTTAACTCTTTAAACTTAAACCATTTAGTTGCTATAAGCTATGGTATCTTTATATTTAAAAGCCGCCTCGACTATGTTTTATTCAAATAATATAAATTTTCACATTTTTTTAGTAAACGCATATTATGAAGCATATGCAATGCAAGAGAATTGATTTCTGTGAACGTCAGAATGCATAAAATTATTGAATCTTGAGTTGGGCAACTTTGAAATTCCAAACTTTCATTCAAGATATTAAAAAATAAAAATATACCCCTTTCATATCAATCATTTTGTCAATATGTGTGCCTTGAAAAACTAAAATAATCACCCTATTTGAAAAC
This sequence comes from Caerostris extrusa, assembly GCA_021605095.1. Classification (NCBI taxonomy): domain Eukaryota; kingdom Metazoa; phylum Arthropoda; class Arachnida; order Araneae; family Araneidae; genus Caerostris; species Caerostris extrusa. Next base: position 10,084 of record BPLR01006671.1, read on the forward strand.
GGATTCTTCGAAATAGGTTTGTGTGAAATTCCCAAAGCAGAATCATGCTTACAACCCTCAATTAAAGAGAGAAAGATTTAATTAAAAATCACAAAAATTAATTAATGCAAGAGGAATTTGCCGGATATTGAGCCATGAAGAAGCATCGGAATTTTAAAAAAATATTCTTAGTCAACTTTGATCGAAATCTCTGTTATGTCTAGAAATAAAAACAAGATTTTGGTATTCGGAATTAATCGATCAATACAACGGAATTTATCTTTCAATATATATATTAAATTTGTTTTTTGAAAGGCATTAGCTTCGGGAAAGTAGCACTCAATCAATTCTTTGTTTTCTGTTATTTTGACATTACCTTTTAGGAATTTTCGATAAGAAAATGAATCATGCAGTTGTTTATTTATAATTCAAAGTTTTCCTAACTTTGAAAATAAATCATGCAAAATACTTTCTTATTTGCATATTTTATATTTAAATTCAGCCAAGGAGGAATAACAGATAAAGTCCAAAGAAAATGACAGATAAATATTATTATAAAAATTTGAAACTCTTTGTAAATTACATTGAGATTTCACTTTTATGCTTGAATTTTTTTCAAGCGGCATTAAACATTTAGGAGGGTTTGTTCAGGAGGATTTGACAAAAGTCCGAAGTTAAAAATATGGTTAAACCATTTCAATCCTATTCGTAGCATTAGTAAAGTGTGCAAAGAAAACAAAATATAATGCATTAAACAAACAAAACTTCCTCATAGTCGAAGAATTCTATATGTACTAACATACAATTTTTTGTTTGAAAATTATTAAGATGTCATTGTTAATAAATTTTTAAAAGAAATGGATCAAAATGTAGAAAAAAAAAAAAAGTTTTTTTATCCTTCCTCAGCCTCAGTATGTTTGGGCAATATGACAAATGCTTAATTGAATTATTTGATTTTTCAAATAATTATAGTATGGCCATAAAATAATATTCCCTGTTTAGTGAAATCTATAACTAAAATTAATTGAATAAATTGAAATAAAATTTCATGTGTAGACAAAGTAAGGCATAGAAAGATGAATTCTGCAAAACGACATTAGTACTCAAAGTTCTCGACACGAGGGTGTAACGCCTCGTTCTATACTAAACCTATAACTACTTCAAGCAAAAAGCCTTTTTCAGGTTCAAAGGAACATATCAATTCTTATGTACATGATTGTATAATTATATACATAGTTCTGGGTTATTAAAAATTATTATTTACAAAGAAATTAAAATTAAAGATATAACTGTATTGCAGTTCACTTCAAAGACGGAAATTTTCGGTGTTCACGAATCTACGGCGAATCTAATGCACCAGGTCTTCGGCAGACCTTAGTCATTGCTCTACGTCATACATGAAACAACAAGTGGCTCACTTTGAAAAACAGGCGGAATTTCCAGCTTATTCAATCAAATCAAGAGAAAATGGCAACACTTCTTGTCGACTCGTTGCAGAACACTGTTCCTCCTTCTCCAAAAAATGTATCTTTAAGAAAATCCGTCATGGGGCAGCTTCCCTCACTTCTCATTGGAGTGGACACTTCCTCAGACCATTGTCTATCGTCCATCACGATTTCGCAACTCATGACGTAGTCCATATCCCACCTATAATTGTTTCAACCTGTGAATGTCGAACAGACAATCGCTAATTTATTGATGTATCATTGTCCATGACACTGATTATCTGCTGTCAAATTTGAGTGATAGGTAGTTATCATGCCTTTGTTAAAGAATATATATTCCTTTATTTTGGGAACAAAAATTCTATATCTCTTCTCGGGGGAAAAAATCCTGAAAGGGATTCTGCTCTGCTGTCACGTAAGAACTAGGAAATTTGCAAAAATCTAGACAGATGAAAGAGATATCAACAAATATTTCTCGACGGAATACCCTCCTCTTTTCCCGACACTCCCCGTGACTTTTAGCTGCCGCGTTCCTTAAACCCATTTTTAACATTACAAACCTTTATTCTTTAAAGGGAATATAAGACAAGCTGTTGAAAATATACGAAGATCAGAATTTTATGAAGCAATTGCTAAGAATGCTGCAAAAACTACCTAATTCAATATCCACAGAAATATACCAAAATTCTATAATACTAGAGCTTCATTAAAAAGTAATTTCTTCAAAAGGCTATAAGAATCATTAAGGATATCAATAGACATAAACGGAAGTGACAAATGCTCAAATGAATCATTTTATTTTCGTATAAATGTAGCGTGGCCATAAAATAACTTTCTCAGTTTGGCGGCATCTGTAACTGAAATTAACTGAACAAAAGAAATCCAAATGTCATGCATTGACTATGGAGGGTCTGAAGAGATAGATTTTGTAAAAAACCAATAGGTGGTTATACGTGGAGTTTTACCCTGCTGTCCAGTGAGCACAAGTGAATTTACAAAATCTCGACGGATGAAATAGATATCAGCAAATATTTCTCTACGAAATGGACGCCACGCTTCCTGGACATCATTCCATGCGACTTTTCTGTGACCGTAGACGTATTTTAAGTCCTTACAAACCGAACTAGTAGTAGTGTATTTTTTAAAGAGAATTATCAAATCCTGTGGTTTCATATTTCATTTTAGACAACTTTCGAACAATTTGAATTTGAAATAAAAATAATAGTTTTATTTCAACAAAATAAATTTCTTCATTATTCCACTTGATGAACAGCAACATCTAGGCCAAGTCCAAGAACCCACGTTGTTTTCAAGTAAGGAGGGAAAGGTGGAGCAGCTTCTGTTGTGATGGAGCACCCGTAGGTAGAACTCTGAAGAAGGATGGCAGTGCCTTCCACGAGGACTTTTAGGGGTAACTACACCATATTTGCGTATCGTATGGGAGAAAACCCGGATAACTTCCGCCAATCTGAATATCACAAACGCCCTCGAGTCACATTGTTTTTTGAAACAGTGTTTACAACAAAGCAGCCAGCGGATGGAATCTCAACCTTAATGCTCACCAACGGTGTGCGTTGCCACTGAGTCGCGAGTCGGGCTCAACGAAATAATAACCGTTCAGAAGTGATTCAAGCAATATTTCTTCAACTTCTTCAATGGCGCTACAGTTCTGGTGGGCTAAAAAGCCGTCTGTCGACTACCTCAAAATGGATTTCTAATCATTACAAACATCCATGGCACCACCGGTACTTGAACCTGAAACCTGTGGCATCGAGCGCCAGACACTCGCCCATCAGGCCCCTCAAGCAATAATTACATAATTGAAATATTATACATTAAATCTCTCGGCATATTTATTCAGTTATTTTATCACTTTTAAATAAAAACTTTCAATTTTCGAACCAAATGAGTTTATAACGAAAATGTTTATAATAAATTACCGAAAAGAATGATTTAGCATGAATCTATTGTTAAAATTTTTTTTATGTAACGAATAAATTATTTTGCTCTAAAACTGCAGTATCAGCAAAATGAATAAAATATTATTAATCCTTTATCAACTAATAATAGTAATATAATTATAATTATAATCTTCTGAACGATACTAACAATGAATAAAATTAAAATTTAAAAATGAATAAACAATAAAATTAAGCCTAAAAATACCCAGTTTAAATTTTCAGTTTGATTTTATTATGAAATTTTCTTATTTTTATATATTAAGTCGATATTTTAAATTTTTTTAGCTTTTTTCATCTTTTTCTCTATATATAAAAATTCTCTATTAGCCTTCAAAGCGAAGCTTAGAAAATCTAATAATATTAATAAAAAATAATTTTGGTTCTTTTGCATTAGAAAAATTATAATTGAGGTTACTGTTGTTGCATTCTCTACGATTTCGGCAAGACACAACTTTAAAAATAAATTTATTACAAGAAAAATTAATTTTTATTTATTACAATTTGCAACTCATCGGATTTCAGTGCTTGAATTTGAACTGAATTTTATTTCAGTAAGATAAGCATAGCTAAAACATTTTCAAGGATATCAGATAACTGAAAATACATTAATTTAACGATTTTTTCATTTAATTGGATGGATATGTTTGATTTATTTACATTTCTGTTACACAAGAGGCGTATTTATTTATTTTCGGCTTAATCTTTGATAAAATCATTAAAACTAATTAATTCTTTGTTAACTTGCCAAAAATTGCTTAGTAAAATATTATTAATTTAAATCAGAGTAATCAACTTTAAATCAGAGTAGCAAGCCAAGTTTTGTTTTTAATACGTATTTGTTGCTGAAGAACTTATCAGCACATTCAAATTTGATTGGATTTACCATTTATTAAAATCAATTATGTGGATCAATTTTCTGATTTATTGTATATTTTGTTTATCTGCAACTGTGTATTTGCGCTTAGATCACAAGCGATCTATCATCATCAATAAGTTATATACGGTGGAAAATGTTTTTACATACAAGTTGAATGATGGCGGAAACAAATCTTAAAAATTAATTTATTTAAAAAAATATAACTCATTAATTTGCGCACAGCTAGTAATGATCCATTTTAAAAATAAAGATAACCCTTTAACTTAGAAATATAACCAACTATAATTTTTTTCCTCTACGTACTAGATAAAAAATAAGTTAAAAGAAAAAAGTTGATGCTATGGTTTTATATTACGTGCTATAGTTTTCGAGACATACGAAATATGCACATTTCTTTATTTCGTGTACTTATTATGGGTATATGTCCTTGTTTTGCAATATTATTATATTTTACATTAAAAAGCATTGCATATAAGAATTCCATAGTAAAATCCTGGTTAAAAGAGGACAGAAATGTGCGATCTATCTAAAAATATAATCTATATAAAAATAAGTGAAAAGAAAAAAATTGTATTTGTTGTGTTATAGTTTTTAAGTTATATGAAATATACGCAATCACTAATTTTTTGCACTTATTATAGCAGCCTTTTCGGGTTTAATAGCATTATAACATTTTACATTGGCAAGCATTGCATACAAGAATTTTACAGTGAAATTCTTGATAGAATAGGCCAGAAAAATGCGATTTATTTAGTATCTTCAGACATTATCTGCAATATCAGAGTGAATTTAGAGCAATTTTCTTTTTTTTTACTTCATCGAAATTATTATTAGAAATCTTATAATGTGTAAAAAAGAAAAGAAATAATAACCAAAAAATACTTTATTTTCACTGCTATTTATATTTTATTTTGATACATGCAATTTAGTATTACAATTCCTTCTGAAAAAAACACGATGACCTAATGATAGAATGTTTATTGTTCTTGTTTCAAATCATAACATGAATTGTCATTTAAATGATGAAACCATTCAGACTAATTTTAGATAATCAAAAGTACTTGTAGGTAGAAAAATTATTTATGTAGAAATAAATGTGATTATTTAAACACATTTTTCAGAAAACATTATAATGTAAATACAGTTATAAAATATAATTAGTTCATTTCATGTTACAAGATCCAAACCATCAATTTTTTTAAATGTCTTTTATCATTTCCATTAATACATATAAAACAAAAAAAGAATTATCAAAGAGTAGATGTTTATTCAATAAAAATTAAAAAAATATGTTACTTATGAATTCAATTTTTTTCCCTCTGGATTTATTTCTTTTAACTAGTTAGATAATCCAGAAATTACGAAAACATTCTATTAGTTCTTTTTTAATTAAAATATGCAAATTTAACGTGTTATAAAAAATCAATGCATAGTTATAAAAAGGTTATTTATTATTATTTATTGGAAAGTAAATAGAGAAATCATTTTTTTTTTTTAAATTAGTTCGTATAAAAATCACTTGGTAATTTATTTTATAACAGAGTCAGGACTTAATTGAGGAAAAATTACCTTTATTTACATTTTTAATCATTATTGTTTTGTAACAGCATGTTTTTCTATTGAAATGTTCTGAAATAAAATATGAGTCAAAAAAATAATTTTTTAAAGAATGAATTAAATTTTTACGAAATTGAAATAGCAACAGTGAAATGAGTTCTCAAATTGATAATGAAGGAAATGGGTTAAATATCGAAGAATGATGAAACAATACTTAAATCAATATGAGTAAAAAAGAAATTTTTTTCAAGAGTTTTAGTTTTTTTAATAGAAATAATAAAATCTTTTTCAAATTCAAATTCAATTTTAATTTAGAAGCTAAAATTAATATTTTCTTTTAGAAGTCGAAAATAATATTTACATATCATAAAATTAAATATATAATGTCATCAATTAGCGAATAAGTTTTGGAATTCTATAGAAATTATCTAACAGATTGTGATTAATAAAAAATTTTGCAAAATTTCAAAGCATAAATTCAGCATAGGCGTTCAAACTCATTTATAATGCAATGCTTTTATAGAATAAAACAAAATATCATTATTTTAGTTAATTATTTATTTTTCAAACAAAAAAAAAAAAAAGAATCTACCTCTCATATAATAATGAAGCAATACAAATACTTAAATGAATATGAGTAAAAAGAGTTTTATCAACAATTTTTAGTTTTTTCATTAAAAGTAATGAAATCTTTTTTCAAATTCAAATTCAATTTTAATTTAGAAGCTGAAATTAACATTTTTTTCGTTATATATGATACAATTTAATATATAATGTCATCAATTAGAGAATAAAGTTTGGAATTTTATTGAAATAATGTAACAGTATCACATAGTTATAACAATGCAATTTAATATTATACATTAAAAAGTAAATAGAGAAATTGATGCTTTTTTTTTGCAATTTATTTTTAAAACTCGTTTGGTAATTTGTTTTATAGCAGAGTTAGAACTTAATGGATGAAAAATTACCGTTAATTACTATTATTTTAATGTAAGAAAGTGTTTTTTATTGAAATATTTTGAAATTGCAAAAGCATTCTGTTACTTCTTTTAATTAAAAAATGTAAATTTTAAGTATTATAAAAAATTATTACGTAATTATAACAAGTCATTTTATTATTATTCATTAAAAAAGTAAATAGAGAATTTCATGTTTTTTTTAAATTTATGTATCGAAATCGTTTGGCAATTTATTTTATAGCAGAGTTAAAACGTAATGGATGAAAAACTACGTTTAATTATTATTATTATAATGTAAGAGAGCGTTTTTCTGTTTAAATATTTTGAAATCACGAAGAAATTCTGTCAGTTTTTTAAATTTAAAATTGTAAATTTAACGTATTATAAAAAAATATTACATAGTTATAACAAGGCAATTTATTATTATTCATTAAAAATTAAATCGAGATATCAACTGTTTTTTAAAATTCATTTCATATAAAAATCGTTTGGTAATTTATTTTATAGCAGAGTTAGAACATAACTGATTGAAATTAACTTTAACTATTATTATTATAATGTAAGACAGTGTTTTACTATTGAAATATTTTGAAATCAAGAAAACATTCTGTTAGTTCTTTTTTAATTAAAAAATGCAAACTTAACGTATTATAAGAAATTATTATATAGTTATAACATGGTCAATTTATTATTATTCATTAAAAGTTAAATAGAGAAATCAATGTTTTTTTTAAATTTATTTCATATAAAAATCGCTTGATAATTTATTTTATTGCAGAGTTAGGACTTAATGAATGAAGAATTACCTTCAATTATTATTATTTTAATGTAAGAGTGTGTTTTTCTATAGAAATATTTTAAAAGAAATTATGCATCATCAAAAATAATTCCTGAAAGAATGAATTAAATATTTACCAAATTTAAATATTAAAGACGAAACGAGTTTAACAAGAAAGACGAACGAACAAAATTAATGATGAAGGAACTAATTAAATGTCAAAGAATGATAAAGCAATGCTTAAATGAATATGAGTAAAAAGTTTTCTTTTTTTCTAGGATTTTAACATTTTTCATTAGAAATAATGAAATTTTTTTTAAATTCAAATTCAATTTTAACAAAGAAGCTGAAATTAATATTTACTTTCATTAGAAATGATAAAATTTAATATATAATGTCATCAATTAGCGAATAAACTTTGGAATTCTATTGAAATAATGTAACAGCTTTGAATTCAAATTTTATGAAATATCAAGCGGTAAGTCATCGCAGGTGTTCAAACGCAGTTATAAAGTAATACTTTTATAGAATAAAAATAAAAAATATTTAATATTTTTATTTGGTATTTTTTTCAAAACAGATTCTACCTCTCCTATGAATAGTTAGAATAAGGAAAAAATGACACTAATAATTCGATCGAAATAATTTAAATAAATAATTTTTACTTTTTAAACGATTACTGAGAAAAGTGGCCAAAAATAATTTCACATAATATAAATAAACAAAATATAATTTATATACATAAAATAGGAATCACTGTAGTTAATTTAAAAATATTCATATATTCAAAAATTAAATAAAGAAAAAAAGGACTTAAATTTTCAATTCAGATTGCATATGGACCATAAGTTGCAATGTTTTTGGTGATTTAGAAAACGAGCTGAGAAAATAACGTATATTCTTCTAAGTCATGAGGCGTTTGACGCCTCTTGACTGATTGTCTTAAAAGGAGGTTTTTGGTGAAGAATTTACTAGAATTCTACGACGAGTCGACCAGAAATGCTATTTTTCTTTTATTCTCTGAAGTGACTAAAAGGCCGTAGAAGTTTTCCCCTTTTTTCAAAGTAAACCCTTCGTGGTTTTGTGATTCATTTCTTAAATGATAATTGTTTGCCATAGACCAGACAATTAGATTCGACGTAAACTTCAGTGAACTCTGGAAAGATCTCCGACATTGGCATTATTGTAAAATGATCAAATTATTTTTTTTTTTTTATTTTCAGTATATTAATGCAAAATTCATTATTTGTGTTACTATATTATAATAATTTGCTTTTTTTTTAGCTTTAATCACAATTATAAAAAGTGCATGCTAAGAACATTAAGGCAAAGGAATTTCTTAAAAAATATTTTTAAATTTTGGTTCATCTTTATAAAAAATATTTACATTTAATTTTTTTACATAAATATGCGCCATTTATTCTTTTAATAATATTTAGCTACCAAATAAATTAAGTATGCATTTATTCAAATGTAATGAATGTTTTTGTTACATATAAAACTATCAAAAAATTATGCATACAAAAAACGTTCTTTTACATTTAAATATTATACATAATTCACAACGAAAAATAATTTTTTAAATTCTGTAAATTAGTGACAACCCGAATTAAAATCACAAACAATCAATGCCCTGTGAAAATTCTACTGATAAATCATTTAACGCATAAAATATGAAAACGCGAATAAATGTTTTTCTTGCATTCAAACGAGTTTGGAAAAAGTGTCGTTAAAATAAATAAACACAATATTGACTTTTTCATCATAATTGCAGGGAGGAGACAATTCCGAAACCGCAGTTTAAAAAACTAAAAAAGAAAAAAAAATTTCTTCCGTCGCCTTCAAAAAGCGTGCGAGTCATTCTCTTTGTGACCAATATTTATGTGTACAAGGAAGGAAATTTTCAACTCGGAAATTTCATATTATGTATATTTTATTGAATTACGGTGTGCTGACTTGGGGTTTTTAGGAAGAAATAAAACTGGAGAAATTTTTGCAAACTTTCTTTTTCATTTTTTTTCAATTGTTCCATAAACAAAGAAGTACGAAGTTTTTTTTGGGTACTTCTATGTCTGGCATCATAAAACTATTTGCTCAAAGACAGCGACCAAATTTCTAGATGTAATTTGTTTTCAAGGGGCATTGTAAATTACTTCAGAGTAATGTTTTTAATGTCAGTATATTTAAAAGTAGCACAACTAGCTAACGTAAATTTAACATGTATGTTATTTCACATAATGCTAACTGGCTGTAAATTTAACATGATGCGTAATTTCTCAAGCCCGCTACTTTATAAAAATCATTGCTAACTCTTCTTTGTTATGACTGCATTTTTAAATGCATAATTATAATGCGCGATTATAATTATAGTCCAACTTTCAAACTGGCATAACTAAAGTGGTAAAAGAATCACATTTCTTTCACAATGAGTTGAAATTTGAACTGAAGATACTTTTTGATGGGAAGGGGACACGGCATAACATCAGATAACAAATTCTAAAGAAAGTTGGGCTGATTTTCACATCCAACTTGGTGTGACCTTGTTGTGAGGTGGATAGGCTTTCACTAACAGTGTCACAGGGGGCTTGAATGGCCGAGTGTCTAACGTTCTGTTTCCACAGGTTTTTATTCGAATTTCTTCTGTGCCATAGGTGTTTGTAGTGGTTCGGAATCCACTTCAAGCCGTAGTTCCCGGTCTAATAGGATCGTAGATGCGTTGTTGGGGCATATCTTCAAACTATCTGTGTCTTCTGGGTAGTGCTAAATGATTTACAGCCCTTCCTAATGGCATAAAGATTAATCTCTGTATTGCCAGTTGCATTACAACAACAACATAAATATATGTGCTTTTATTATTTTTTAATAACATTTAGCTACTAAAGAAATAAAAGATGCATTTATTCAAATGTACGAAATTTTGTTACATGCAAAACTATCATATTATGTTCTATGTTCCTTTACATTTTACGCCGTTGTGCATAATTCACAATGTCGTGACCATTTTTTAAAAACGCTATAAATTCCACTGACAAAGCGACAGTAAAACAAGAAACAAAGTCAAGTCCTGTGTAAATTCTTATAAATCATTTAGCTCATAAAACAAAACGCGAATAAATGTTTTCCCTCTTGCATTCCGCGAGTTTGGAAAAGTGTCGTTAAAATATAAATTCAGGTTGACTTTTCTCTTTGCAGGAGGAGACAGTTCAAAACCGCAGTTTTAAAACCGAAAAAGAAAGACAAAAAATAGTTCTTCCGTCGCCTTCAAACAGCGTGCGAGTAATTTCTATTTTTGACCTATATTTAAGGCAGGAAGGAAATTTAAACTCGGAAATTTCATATTATGTACTTTATTGAATTACGGTGTGTAACTTGGGTTTTTAGGAAGAAATAAAAACTGGAGAAATTTTGCAAACTTTTTTTTTTTTTTTTCATTTGTTCCAAAAAAAAAGAAGTACGAAGTTTTTTTTTTTTTTGTACTTCTATGTCTGAGTAAAAGTATTTGTTCAAAGGACAGCGACCAAATTTCTAGTGTAATTTGTTTTAAAGGAGGTACTGTAAATTACTTCAATGTAATGTTTTTAATGTCAGTATTTAAAATAGCCCAACTGGCTAACGTTAATTTAACAGGATATTTTATTTAAAATAATGCTAACTGCTGAAATTTAACTTGATTCGTAATTTTCTCATACCCAAATTTCTAAAATCATTGCTAACTCTTCATTGTTATGACTGCATTTGAATATATATATAGTACATTGTGATTGTAATTAAAGTCCTACTTTCAAACTGGTGTGTAAAAAGGAACTATTTGTCACAATAAGTTCAAATTTGAACTGAAGATACTTGAAGAAGGGTGAAACGGTATGGCATCAGAAAAAAGTTGCTCAAGTTTTTTTACCATCTAATTTGGTATGACCTTGCCGTGGTGGATGTGCTTTCCACTAACAGTGTCACAGGGCGCTTGAATGGCAGAGTGTGTAGTGCTCTGGCGGCACTGGGCCAAAAGGTTTCGGATACGAATTCCCGACGGTTCCATGGACGTTTGTAGTATTTAGGAATCCACTTTAAGCTGTAGTTCCGGTCTAATAGGATCGTAGAGCGTTGTAGGGGTAGTGTAATCACTTCCATATCTAATCACGTGCCCTCTGTGTAGTGCTAAATGATTTACAGCCCTTGCATTCTGAGTTTGTGTCGTTAAAATATAAATTCAGGTTGACTTTTCTCTTTGCAGGAGGAGAATTCCCCAGTTTTAAAACTTACAAAAAAAAAAGGCCATAGTTGCATTATTCTATTTTTGACCTATATTTAAGGCAGGAAAGAAAATTTCAACTCGGAAATTTCATTTATTATTTATTGAATTAAGGTGTGTGACTTAGGCTTTAGGCAGAAATAAAACGGGAGAAATTTTGCAAACTTTTCTTTTTCTTTTTTTTCAATTGTTCTAAAAACAAAGAGGGTTCGGTATGCGGTTACGATTTTTGTACTCCTATGTCTGACATCATAATGTATTTGCTCAAAAGACAGCGACTAATGTTCTAGTGTAAGTTGTTTTTAAGGGAACTAAAATCTTTAAAGTAATGTTTTAATGTCAACATTTATAGTAGCACAATTGGCTAAAGTTAATTTAACATGATATTTATCTAAAATAATGGTAATTGTCTAAAATTTTAACATGATAAGTAATGTCTCAAGCGTACTTTTTTTATAAAATCAAACTCTCATTTGTCCTGTCTGCATTTTTTATATATACGACATCAATAATTTTTTAAAAGCAATAAATTCTCTGACAAAGCGACAGTGAAACAGAAACCAGTCAAGTCCTGTGTAAATTCTTATAAATCATTTAGCTCATAAAACAAAACGCGAACAAATGTTTTTTCTCTTCATTCTGCGAGTTTGGAAAAGTGTCGTTAAAGTATAAATTCAGGTTGACTTTTCTCTTTCAAGGAGGAGACAATTCCGAAACCGCATTTTTAAAACTAAAAAAAAAGAAAGAAAGAAAGAAAGAAAAGAAAAAAAAAAAAAAAAAATAGTTCTTCCGCCTTCAAACAGCGCGCGAGTAATTCTATTTTTGACCTATATTTAAGGCAGGAAGGAAATTTCAACTCGGAAATTTCATATTATGCACTTTATTGAATTACGGTGTGTAACTTGGGTTTTGGGAAGAAATAAAACTAGAGAAATTTTGCAAACTTTTTTTTTTTTTTTTTTTCATTTGTTCCAAAAACGAAGAGGTACGAAAGAGAAAGTTTTTTTGTACTTCTATGTCTGAGTAAAAGTATTTGTTCAAATTACAGCGACCAATTTTCTAGTGTAATTTGTTTTTAAAGGAGGTACTGTAAATTACTTCAATGTAATGTTTTAATGTCAGTGTTTAAAATAGCTCAACTGGCTAACGTTCATTTAACAGGATATTTTATTTAAAATAATGTTAACTGCTGAAATTTGACATGATTCGTAATTTCTCTCATACCCAAATTTCTAAAATCATTGCTAACTCTCATTAGTTATGTCTGCATTTGAATATATATATAGTACATTGTGATTGTAATTAAAGTCCTACTTTCAAAATTCTGTGAAAAGGAACTATTTGTCACAATAAGTTCAAATTTGAACTGAAGATACTTGAAGAAGGGTGAAACGGTATGGCATCAGAAAAAAGTTCCTCCAGTTTTTTACCATCCAATTTGGTATGCCCTTGCCGTGGTGGATGTGCTTTCCACTAACAGTGTCACAGTGGCCGGAATGGCCGAGTGTGTAGTGCTCTGGCGGCACGAGGCCAAAGGTTTCGGTACGAATCCCGACAGTTCCATGGACGTTTGTAGTATTTAGGAATCTACTTTAAGCTGTAGGTCCGGTCTAATAGGATCGTAGAGCGTTGTAGGGGTAGTGTAATTCACTTCCGTGGTATATCTTTAAGCTACACGTGCCCTCTGTGTAGTGCTAAATGTGTAACATCCCTCTTGCATTCTGCGATGAGTTTGGAAAAGTGTCGTTAAAATATAAATTCAGGTTGACTTTTCTCTTTGCAGAATTCGAAACTGCAGTTTTAAAACTAAATACAAGACAAAAAAAAGGCCATACCTTCAAACAGCGCGATTATTCTATTTTTTGACCTATATTTCAGGAAGAAAATTTCAACTCGGAAATTTCATATTACGTACTTTATTGAATTACGGTGTGTGACTTAGGTTTTAGGAAGAAATAAAACGGGAGAAATTTTGCAAACTTTCTTTTTTTTTTTTTTTTTTTCAATTGTTCTAAAAACAAAGAGGTTCGGTATGCGGTTACGATTTTTTTGTACTCCTATGTCTGACATCATAATGTATTTGCTCAAAAAGACAGCGACCAATGTTCTAGTGTAAGTTGCTTTTGAGGGAGCACTGTAAATTACTTTAAAGTAATGTTTTAATGTCAACTTTTATAGTAGCACAATTGGCTGACGTAAATTTAACATGATATGTTATCTAAAATAATGGTAATTGTCTAAAATTTTAACATGATAAGTAATTTCTCAAGCGCCCTACTTTATAAAATCATTGCTAACTCTCATTTGTTCTGTCTGCATTTGAATGCATATATATACAACATCAATAATTTTTAAAAAGCAATAAATTCTCTGACTACGCGACAGTGAAACAGAAACCAAGTCAAGTCCTGTGTAAATACTTATAAATCATTTAGCCCATAAAACAAAACGCGAATAAATGTTTTCCCTCTTGCATTCTGCGAGTTTGGAAAAGTGTCGTTAAAATATAAATTCAGGTTGACTTTTCTCATAGGAGGAGACAATTCCGAAACCGCATTTTTAAAAAATAAATAAAAAAGAAAAAAGAAAAAAAAAAAAAAAAAAAAAAAAAAAACGGAAAGTTCTTCCGCCGCCTTCAAACAGCGCGCGAGTAATTCTATTTTTGACCTATATTTAAGACAGGAAGGAAATTTCAACTCGGAAATTTCATATTATGTACTTTATTGAATTACGGTGTGTGACTTGGGCTTAGGGAAGAAATAAAACAGGAGAATTTTGCAAACTTTAGTTCTTGGTTTTTCAATTGTTCCAAAAACGAAGAGTTTTATTGGTACTTCTAAGTCTGACATCATGAATTATTTGTTCAGAATTCAGCCATCAACTTTCTAGTGTAATTTGTTTTAAAAAAGAAGCACAGTAAATTACTTCACATTAATGTTTTACTGTCAGTATTTAAAAGTAACGCAACTGGCTAACGTAAATTTAACATGATATGTTATTTAAAGTAAAGTTAACTGACTAAAATTTAACGGGATACGTAATTTCTCAGCAGCCTGCAGTATAAAATCATTGCTAACTCTCATTTATTATGACTGCATTTGACTAAATACAGGATAATCTTATATTTAATTTTACTATTATTATGATAGGGCAGGGGTCGGCAACCTGCGGCTCGCGAGCCACATGCGGCTCTTTTGATATGAAGCTACACAAATTTTAACATGATAAGTAATTTCTCAAGCGCCTAATTTAAAAATCGTTTGCTAACTCTCATTTGTTCTGTCTGCATTTCAATGCATATATGCGACATCAATGATTTTTAAAAAGCAATAAATTCTCTGACTATTCGCGACAGTGAAAACAGAAATCAAGTCAAGTCCTGTGTAAATTCTTATAAATCATTTTAGCCTTTATAAAAAACAAACGCGAATAAATGTTTTCCCTCTTGCATTCTGCAGAGTTTGGAAAATTGTTTTGTCGTTAAAATATAAAATTCAGGTTGACTTTTTTCATACGCAAATATTATTTATTTTATCAAAAAAAAAAGCATTTAAAAATCGTTCTGTATCGATTTAACGTTGGGATTAGGCACCGATTCTATCTCTCAGTCACTTGCCGACCCCTGCTTTTCATAGTCTTCCAGGTTTCTGTGGGGTGATTCAAGTTGGCATTTGAGTGATGACTATCTTCGGATCGACATATTCGTGCGAGCATGAATATAATTAAAAGTAAAGTAAAAAGAAACCATCTAACAAAGGAAAATTTAGAGTCATGTTTTGAAACTTAAAACAACAAGTTATGAGCCAAAATTTATCCAAACTTTCTAAAACCATGCAAAGCCGACGCTCCCATTGAATTTGTTTGCTATTAAAGTACCAGTTAGTGTTAGAAAGCAAATGTTTAATTGTTTTAATTTTTTTTACTTAAATAATCAAGTAATTATCTAATAATGCTATATATATATATATATATATATATATATATTATCTAATTTGTTGTGAAAAACTGCTTATATATGAATAAATAGATTTTTTTTTTTTTCATCTAAAAAACTTTTATTTATGCGAAGTACCATTTATTGTTGGCAAGAAAAAAATTTTGTGGCTCTTTAAAAACTTTGAAATTTTGTAAATTGTAATTTTCGACTCTTCCGACTCAAAAGGTTGCCGACCCCTGAGATAGGGGTCTGATGGCCCATTGGCTAGCCCTCTGGTGTTCTGTGTCGCAGATTTTCATTCAAGTCCCTGCGGTGCTATGTATTTTTTTAGAGTGGTTTGGAATCCACTTTTAGCCTTTGGTCCCTATCTACATATGGCTGTAGAGGGTTGGACGTAATGCTGACAACCCTACCCAGTAGGAAAAGGAAAGCATCTCCTGCCCTCGATATCTGCCAATAGGTAGAACGGTCTTGGCCCACCATGGGACTGTTGCACCTCTGGTGATAATTATTATTATTATTGTGATAACAAGCTTAGATTTTACAAACATGTCAAATAATTAATGCACTGTATAAGTGTCAACAATGAATACTGTGCATCAGAAATTGTTTGTCAGCATTGGGGTATAGAAAAGGTATTATTCTGTTACATGACAACATAAAACTTTTTACGTTTCGCAAGTCACACGCCAAAAACTGAGAGAGTCGAAATTTGAACATCTTCCACCATATTCACCAGACTTATCACCTACTGACTACTAATTCTTTTAAAGTCGCTTTTAAAAAATAAACGTTTTGTCAATGACGATGCTGTTAAAAGATTCTTTATTGATTTTTTTCTGATTATAAATGGAATGTGTTCTTGAAAACTGGCATAAGAAAACTTTGAAATCCATGGTAAAGCTGCATGGATGTAGATGAACATATTTTGATTAAATAGATTTTAAAATTTGTATCATAACATGATAAATGTATATAATAGAAAAACTTCATTTCATATAATACAACCCATGATAATTTTATGATTATTTCACAATCTATGATTATTTTACAACTTATTATTATTATTTGATTGGGATTATTTCAAGTCCTGATACATTTTCCTGTTCACGGGACTGGAATAGCCTGGTCAATATCACGTTGGGCTTCCAAAAATTAGAGAGCTTAAGTTCGAAACCCAGTAAGGGATGAGGCTGGATTGAATATATTCATGCCTATTTCTGATAATGTTAATGATAAATTGGTAAACAAAAAAGTCCTTTCATTGGACTAGAGCAGGGGGTCTCCAAACTTTCCAGTCTTAGGGCCATACTGTTTACTCCAGTAAGTACCAAGGGCCAAAACCGTTTTAATTTTTCTGCCATTATCTCTAATTTCTTGACTAGTCGCCGAGTACGCCCTCTGATAAAGGATAAAAATCATATGCTTGATTCAGGATATATACATTCCAAACATCGATATACATACATATGCGATACTCTTTACTCCAACATAACTACCGAGGGTAACAGCGAAATGTTCACTAGTTTATGTTTGTGGGATTCATTTCAATTATTTGCTAAATTTTCTGCATATTATGCTTGTCATTAATCTTTACCTAGCAAGTAAATAAAACCGAGTTATTATCATTCTGTGTTTTTATCCAACTTATTACAGCAATAATAAGCTATTCGCTGTCGCGGTGCCGGATTAATGACACTGGCGAGGCTGATTTGCCCCAGGGCAGTAGTTTGGAGACCGCTGGACTAGAGGAAAGGTCAGCAAACTGCCCAGATATAACTTTCACCTAAAATTGTACTGGTGAAATGTGAGCATAATGCAATAAACCCCTCATGATATACTTTGAATAAAGTTGAATGTGCTGTTCACCATGGTATTCACAATTCAAATCCCGAAAAGATCTTGTTTTCGAAAAAATGTTAATAAATTACATATTCATATTAATATTCATCTAAAAATTGCTAAGCACGAAAATTGCATATTAATTAATAATTATTGCTAATTGTTTAGCTAAACTAATTAATTTTCATTATATAAAGCATATGATTCTTCAACTAATTTAACCTCTTGATTTAATTATTTACTTAATTAACCCTAAAAGGAATATTTTTTGCTGTTACATGAAATTCAACTTACTATCTGAAAGATGTCGCTGGAATTTGAAAATAATTCATACATAAATCATGAAAAACATTCATAGCACAAAGTTATATCCTTAAATAAGTTAAAACATACGAACCAGTATTATTATTATTTAATTACTGAAATAAAACAGGGATAATCTACATTTTATAAATAAAGAAAAATAGTTCAGTAACACACTTCGCTATTAATCTCATATATTATTAATAATTTATGTAATTTAGATTATTTATGCAAATAATGTCATTTACATAATTTATATCCCTGAAAAGTAATGTGTAATTTAATTATTCGGAAATATAGGAAAACTATTCCCGAAATTCGTAATTATGAATTCTAATAATTAATATTCTACTAGGAGAAATCGAAAATGTCTAAAGGGAAATGTTCTTTATCAAATCTTTTAATTAATGCACCATTATAAAGAGCGGGTCTGCATGAAGCGAAACAGAATGTTCTGTAGTTGTGTAATAGTTTTGGCACTTTTATTTCGTTAATTAAATCTACTCTTGTGCCTCCAGAATATGTTGGGGGAAATATTTAATTAAGATGACCACTAAATTGAACAACTCTTCCAATAATATGACAATGAGACATAAATATTATTAATAATTGAAGGTGCTGAACTAAGATTACTAATATTGAATGAAAGTATTCAGCCTATGTTTAGTGACTGGTCAATAAACCTTGAGTCTATAGTCTTGTTGATTAAGTTGATTTGTCTATATTAAAATTTTACGTTGGATGTTGCTAGAAAAATTTTAAAAGTAAATAAAGAATCATAATTTAAAGTTTATTCTTAAAAAATACATTATTTAAGGCATGATTTTTCTGATGATTGTTTTAAAAAACTTCTAATAAATAATAAAGATTATTTGGGAAATTTTTAAAAAATTATAATTAAATAATTAAAGAAAGAATAATAAATAAAGAATTATAATTTAAAGATTTATAATTGATAGTAATTTTAATTAAATATTAAAGGAAGAATTACAATTAAAAATAGTAATTAGAATTAAATAATTAAAATAATTATAAATAAAGAATTATAATTTAAAGAATTATTAAAGACGGTAATTATAATTAAACAATTAAAAAAATTATAGTTGAAGATATTAATTATAATTAAACGATTAAAGAAATAATTATAATTGAAGATATTCATTTTAATTTAAACAATTAAAGAAAGAATTATAATTTAAAGTTTATTTTTAATAAATACATTATTTAAGGCATGACTTTTTCTGAGAACAAAGATAATTTTTTTTAGAAAATTTCTAATTATTAATAAAGATTATTTGTGAAAAATTTTTAAGGCCATTCTAAAATGTAATCTAGATTACTTGTAGTTCTGTGATAGTTTTGATACCTTTATTTCGTTAGTTAAATTGTTGTTAAGTTGTTGTTATATAATTAAATAAAAAGAAAAAATTATTGTGACACCATAATATGTTAGGAGGGGAAAATATTTAATTAAGAGGACCACTACATTGAATAACTCTTCCAATAAGATGACAATGGGACATAAATATTATTAATAATTGAAGGTGCTGAATTAAGATTACGTAGATTGAATGGAATTGTCCAACCTACCCAGTAATAGGTCAATAAATCTTGAAAACCAAATCATTTTGAATTTCCGTTTATTAAAATTTTCCGTTGGAAATATATTTTATAAGGAAAAAAAAATTTACTTTATTTATAAGAATACAAGAGTGACTACAACAATTAAAACATATTATCGAAAAAAAAAGAAAACATAAATAAATAAAAAAATTGATAAATTATGATTTAAAAACTGATAAATAAAAAATAAATAAAATTGATAAATGTTCATAAATTAATTAATAAAAATGATATGTTAAATAATAATAATAGATAATTGATAAATTGATTAATAAAATTGATAAATTAAATAATAATAATTAATAACTGATAAATTGATTAATGAAATTGAAAAATCAAATAATAATAATTGATAAATTGGTTGATAGAATTGATAAATTTTGATGAATTATTAATAAAAATAGAATAAATAAAGAGAGAATTGAATAATTGAATAAATTTAATAATTAAAGAAGTTGAATAATTGAACAAATTGAATAATTAAAAAAGGATTGTAATTGGAGATAATAATTAAAATTAAATAATTAAAGAAAAAGAATTATAAATAAATATAATTTAGTATATTTTTAATAAATACATTATTTAATGGGTATGCATTTTCTGAGAACAAAGATAATTTATTTTTGAGAAAAAAAAAATTTCTAATTATTAATAAAGATTATTTGAGGAAAAATGTTAAAGAATTATAATTAAATAAAGTAATTATAATTAAATAATTAAAGAAGTAATTACAAATAAATAATTGTATTAAGATATTAATTATAATTAAATAATTAAAGATGGGTTATAATTAAGGATGGTAATTATAATTAATTAATTAAATTAAGAATTATAATTTAAAGTTTATTTTTAATAAATACATTATTTAAGACATGACTTTTTCTGAGAACAAAGGCAATATTTTTAGAATACTTCTAATTATTAATAAAGATTATTTGTGAAAAAAAATATTAAAGAATTATAATTTAAAAAAATTATAGTTAAAGAAAGTAATTATAATTAAATAATTAAAGAAATAATCATAAATAAATAATTAAAAAAATATTTGTTAATTAGAATTAGAAAGAATTATGAATAAAGAATTATAATTTAAGATAATAATTATAATTAAATAAAGAAAGAATTATAATTAGGATATTAATTTATAATTAAATAATCAAAAAAGAATTATAATTGAATATAGTAATTGTAATTAAATAATTTAAAGAAATAGTTCTAATCTAAAGTTTATTTTTAATAAATACATTATTTAAAGCATGACTTTTTCTGAGAGCAAAGGAATTTTTTTTAGAAAACTCCTAATTATTAATAAAGATTATTTATGAAAAAAACGTTAAAATCATTCTAACGTGTAATCTAGATTATCTGTAGTTTTGAAACTTTTATTCTGCTAAATAAATCTACTCTAGACCCTTCAAAATACTTAAGAGAGGGAAATATTTAATTAACATGACCACTGGACTGAACAACTCTTCCAATAAGATGACAATGAGACATAAATATTGTTGATAATTAAAGGTGGCGAACAAAGTGCTGAATTAAAATTGCTTATAATGATTAAAATTATACAGCCTATCTCTAGTAACTAATCTATAAATCTGACAATGATAATCTATTGATATCGCGTACATTTAAATTTTTCATTTGATGCGTCTACTAATAAATGTAAAATTGAATATAGAATTATAATTTAAAGAATTTTTTTAAGAAATGCATTTTATAAAGCATGAGTTTATAAAGTGATTTTCTTTTTCAGAAAATGTTAAAACCATTTCTAAGTGTATTAAAGCCTTTGAAAATTAAAATATGTATTTTAAACACATTTAATTCATTAAACATTCACATTTCATTAAATTCTTAATATTAAATTTTCTTTATTTGTGTAAAATAAATTTTCTTAGAATTATGTTAATATTTTTAATATTATTATTACATCTTTATTAATTCATCTCAACCAATGAAAATTATTTAAAGGAAATTTTCCTTTATTTGCATAAAATAATTTTTTTAAGAATTATGCTATTTAATAATTTTTGAACATTGTTAAGACACCTTTATTAATTCATCTCAACCAACGAAAATTCTTAAAATTAAATCTTTATTTGTGTAAAATAATTTTTGCTTTGAATTATGTTATTTAATAGTATTTTTAACATTATTATGACACCTTTATTAATTCATCTCAAGAGCAAAATAACTTTTTTGTGTTTAATTTTACTTAAAATTTATTCAGATGATTTACGATTTGATTTCTTCCTTTAAAATTCATTTAGATGATTTACTGCTGAATTGTTGTTGTAAAATTAATTCTGATAATTTACGATTAAATGATAATCAATGAACATAATTAAAAAAAGGCACTTCACTAAATATTCTTTGAACATAAACTGTGATTAATGTCATGGCTTAAATATTTCAAGAATCTTAATTGGTAATGGGACTGCTAAATTTGGAACCAAACCAAACCAAATTAAATGATATGGAACAAAAGTTTATAAGGTTATTTACTTATTTACCATCTATACTTTAATTTATCCTTTTACTTTGATTGATATTTGTTTAATTTATCCAATTTGGAAATAGCTGTCTCCGTCTAAGATTTATTTTGCGAAACTGCCTTGGATCTACAATATATCACAGAAAAGGCATTGACCTATTTCATTTAAGGCAGCTTGACTTAAGTGAGGTTATTGCGAAGTGCACTTTCATCTACACGCTTCAGTTAAACCGTGATGTTTTTTGTTTCTATAAAACTATTATATTGTATTCTCTTTCCCATTTATTGTCTTGAATGAGACTTAAAATTTAACAAATTACATATATTTATAATGCATTTTGTAAAAAAAAAAAAAAAATTATTATTGGGATAAAATGATTATTAATGAAAGCAATTTCAGGGTTTCCAGTTTCAAAAGCAAACCGCAATTGAAAATCTGAAACATTAATTTTTCTTTCAGTTCGTAATTGTTTACTGAACAATGTAATATTACAATAAGAATAACATATAAAGAACTTAGCAGAAAAATAAATTAGAAAGCATTTTCACTGGCCTATTGTTAGCCTAACACAAAAACATTCGCTTTGAAAATTTAAAATTATAATATGAATCAAATGCCTTCAGAGCACATTTACTAACAAAACTGTCTCTGCAATGAATAGATTATATTGAAGATAAAATTCAAATCACTCTAAAATAAAAGACCAAATTCCTTCGCTTAACACCTGAGGGCACTCTCAATAATGAGCTGGGGAAAAATCTCCAAGAACTCTTTTTTTTAGTCCTTTAAGATGGCAATTTATCTCGCTATTTCTGCTCTTTAGTTCTTTCGTTTGCGAGGCTATTCAATGCGATTATTGGAATTTGATTAGTGGATTTTGTTGGCAAGATTTCTCATTCTTCCCATCGAAGAGAACAGAATCTTAAAAATTCAAATTCTGCATGTCTTCTGAAAAATTATAACAAATTGTTCTACTTCTTTCCATTTTTATGTAGCATTACCCGATACATGTAAATGTACCGTTACGTTTCAGTTTGAACTTACGTTTAGTTTACGTTAAGTTACGTTAGTTTAGTTAGCTTACGTTTAGTTTACGTTTAGTTTAGTTACTAATCGACTTATGAAATTTGTATGCTTGTATTGTAGTATTTTCCCCACTAGAAGAGGTGTAGAGGTATAGGTTTCCTCACTAGAGAGGTACTTCTTTCAATTTATATGTAACATCACCTGGTATATGGAAGTGTACCGTTACTTTTTAGTTTGAATTTACTACAATTTTTTATATTTGTATTATAGTATTTTCCCCACGAGAAAAGTTGTAGCAGTTTGTCTCCAGGAGAGAGGAATGTATATTCTTTAACAAGTACATAATAACAACCCATCTCTCAAATTTGACAGCAGATTAGCAGTGTTGTGGATATTTATATTACATGCAATTAGTGTTTTCTACTAATGAAGCAACCTGTCATTCCAATATGACGACAGATAATAAGTGTAATGGATTGTGAGATATCATGAAATTAGCGATTGTCAGTTCGACCTTCGTGGGTCAAAACAATTATAGATGGGATATGGATTACACCATGAGTTGTTGCAAAGTGATTGGTGATAAACCATGGGCTGAGGAAGTGTCCACATCAACGAGAAGTGAGGAAACTGATCTCTCCCCTTGATTTATTTTGTTAAAGGGAGTCTTTGGAGAAGGGAAGAAAGTGAGTTCTGAGACGAGTTGACAAGAAGTGTTGTTTTTTGCTTTTTCTGAAAGTATCAAACTGTTCAAAGAATAATAGGAGATGTAAATGTTAATAAATTAAATTGAGTCTTAGTTTACATTTATTATCATCCATAATTTATATTTAAAAATACTTTTGATTATTAAATGAGAAATTTTATAAGTGAATAATAATATTTTAGTTAACACATTGAAATATATATTTTAAAGGTAGAAACACATTTTTAATGTTTATAAATTTCCTATTATAAATAAGACATATATGTTTATTATTATAATTATGTTATTATATTACATATTATTATATTATTATTGTTATTTATATTTATTACATTTGGGCTTATATACACTTTTCATACATTAGAATTTCAAATATTCCATTTAACTTTTGGAGTCATCGTTAAAATTCGATTTTTAATGGTATGATCTATGACATTAAATTTCTATGACTAATGATTATAAAAACAGAAAAAAAGGAATAATCAAATATTTTGTCTTAAAATTTAACAAATTACCAATTTTTTGATACAATGTTGAAAATCTTAACTTTAATTATTTAAATTAGATTTTGTAAAAGAAAGATAATAATTATTGGAACAAAATGATTATTAATGAAAGCAATTTCAAGGTTTCCATTTTCAAAAGCAAACCGCAATTGAAAAATCTGAAACATTAATTTTTCTTTTTAGTTCGTAATTGTTTACTGAACAATGAAATATTACAATAAGACAACATATAAAGAAGTTAACAGAAAAATAAATTAGAAAGCATTTTCACTGGTCCATTGTTAGCAAGACACAAAAACGCTGAACGCTTTGTAAATTTAAAATTAAAATACGAATCAAATGCCTTCAGAGCGCATTTACTAACAAAACGGTCTCTGCAATAAATAGATTATATTGAAGATAAAATTCAAATCGCTCTAAAATAAAAAGACCAAATTCTTCCGCATAACACCTGAGGCACTCTCAATAATGAGGTTGCAGAACAATCTCCAAGAACTCTTTTTAGTCCTTTAAGATGGCTATTTATCTCCCTGTTTCTGCTCTTTAGTTCTCTCGTTTGCGAGGCTATTCAATGCGATTATTGGAATTTCATAAGTTACCTTTGTTGACAAGATTTTTCATTCTTCCATGCCAGTGCAAAGAATCTCAAAAATTCAAGTTCTGCATGTCTTCTGAAAAATTATAACACATTGTTGTACTTTTTCCATTTATATGTAACATTACCCGGTAAGTGTAAATGCAGAGTTATTTTTTAGTTTGAATTTACTAATCGACTTATGAATTCTGTATATTTGTATTGTAGCATTTTTTTCAAAGACAAGAGTTCTGGCATTTCATTCCCAGGAGAGAGGAATGTATATTGTTTAACAAGTACCTAATAACAATCTATCACTCAAATTTAACAGCAGATAAGCAGTCTGGAGGTTAGCTATATTACATTCAATTAGTTTTTTTTAGTAATGCCTATGAAGAATTGGAAGGGATAACCATTTGAATGCAATTGTAAAGCATTGTAGGCAATGACAGCGCATATGAATGAGTTAAATATTATATAATCAGTTAATCTATGGAAAAGAAATAAAATAGGTTGTATTCTTTTCATGAGGAAAATTTTCATTTTTATAATAAACCATTAAACATTTAAACTAAATGATTTATTAATCATAAATTTGAAAATTTAAATTGACTTTTTAAAGTGAGCACTTTGACTTGTAAAAAGATTACAAATGGAAATTAGTAATAAATAGTTAAAAAATTAGTAATTAGTAATAAAGTGAAAAACTATTTAGTTAATACATTATATTTTATAGGTAGAAACTAATTTTTAATGTTTATAAATTTCTTACTATAAATAAGGCTTATATACAATATTATTATTATTACTATATATTATTATATTATTATTATTATATCAATATTATTATTATATATTATTATATTATTATTATTATTATTTATATTTATTACATTTAAACTTATATAGATTTTATATCTTTCTTAATTTCTTGTGCATTATTCTTTTCATACATTATAATTTAAAACTGGGGTAACAACCCAAATGATCTTGCGGGCTACTTTGGAAAGGTATCATAAATCAGCGGGCCGCATATAAAATTATATATCCCCATATTAGTTTTGAATTACCATAGATTTGGAAATTTTTGGAATGAAAAATTGAAACATAATGAGTTAACTTAATTAACATAATGCTTACTGAGGATTTCATAATTACTATCACTCTCACATCAAATATAAATGATGTAATAATAATTATACTAAACGCACATTGTAAAGAAATATATAACACTAAAAATGAAGTATAAAAATATATAAATATAAATGAAATAAAAAAAAAATTAAGTCACTAAAAAAAATATTTATTTTACCAGTGCGACATTTTTTCCCACTCTTTCACTTAGCTTTTGCAAATCGATGTGCAGTGAGCATCATGAGTTCGCAGAATATAATTTAATTATACTGCGAACTCATAACTGTAAACTGATAAATAAAACAGGCAATATCTGTCCTATAATGGCAAGAATATTATTTAAAAATCAACGTCAATGTTGTTTTTTTTTTTCTCATAATTACGACAGTTAATTTTTTAATATATTGATGCACAAATGATGTATTTTTTTAATACATTGGTTTTCACTACCTTGGCCATTATAAAATAAATATACTTTGTAAAAATGTGATATATATCACGGGCCAGAAAAATTTCAAGGCGGCCGAGAGTTGACCACAACTAATTTAAAATATTCGATTTAACTTTTTGTAGTCTTACTAAAATATTAATTTTTAATCGTATGATCTATGATATTAAATTTCTATTACTAATAATTATAAATATTTTAAAATCAGAAAAAATGATAATCAAACCTTTTCTATTAAAATTCAAGAAATTAAAAATTTTTTTGCTACAATGTTGAAATTCTCAACCTTTAAATATTTAAATTAGATTTTGTAAAAAAATAATAATAAATAATTATTGGAACAAAATGATTATTAATGAAAGCAATTTCAAGGTTTCCAGTTTCAAAAGCAAACCGCAATTGAAAAATCTGAAACATCAATTTTTCTTTTTAGTTTGTAATTGTTTTTTTTACAGAAAAAAAAAGATTTTAACAGAAAAAAAAAAATTAGAAAGCATTTTCACCAGTCCATTGTTTGTTAGCAAGGCACAAAAACACTGAATGCCCTGAAAATTTAAAATTAAAATACGAATCAAATGCCTTCAGAGCGCATTTACTAACAAAACGGTCTCTGCAATGAATAGATTATATTGAAGATAAAATTCAAATCGCTCTAAAATAAAAGACCAAATTCTTTCGCTTAAAACCTGAGGCACTCTCAATAATGAGGTTGCAGAACAATCTCCAAGAACTCTTTTTAGTCCTTTAAGACGGCAATTTGTCTCGCTGTTTCTGCTCTTTAGTTCTTTCGTTTGCAAGGCTATTCAATGCCATTATTGGAATTTCATAAGTTAACTTTGTTGGCAAGATTTCTCATTCTTCCCATCGAAGAAAACAGAATCTTAAAAATTCAAATTCTGATTGACTCCTGAAAAGGTGTAACAAATTGTTCTACTTCTTTCTATTTACATGTAGCATTACCTGGTACATGTAAATATGCCAATACTTGATAATTCTAATTTACCAATCGACTTATGAATATTTGTATTGTGAGAAGAAGTGTAGCATTTCGTTCTAGGGAATGAGAGGAATGTATATTCTTTAACTTGTACATAATAACAACCTATCACTAAAATTTGACAGCAGATATTCAGTGTTGTGGATATTGATACTACATTCAATTAGTGTTTTTCACTAATGCCTATGATGAATTGGAAGGGAAGGCCATTTGATTGCTATTGTAAAACACTGTGGGCAATGAGATTGCATGTGAATGAGTTAAATGTTATATTAATCAATAAATCTATGGAAAGGAAATAAAATAGGGTGTATTCTTTCAGGAGGAAAATTTTCATTTTTATAATAAACCATTAAAAATTTAAACTAAATGATTTATTATTCATAAATTTGAAGGTTTAAATTCTTATATTTCTCTATTACCCTCCAAAATTTATATTTATCAATATTTTCGTGTATTACATGAGGAATTTTCTAAGTGAATATTTGTTTAGTTTATACATTAAAAATGAATTTTTTTATATGTAGATACAAATTTTTAAAGTTTATGAATTTCTTATCATAAACAATATATGTATTTAAGAATAATATTATTATTATTTATTATTTATTATTATTCTTATACTTATTTATTATTTATTATTGTTATTCTTATTATTTATTATTTATTATTTATTATTATTATTATTACTATTTCTTATTTCTTATTATATTTAGACTTATGTAGACTTTAAGTCTTTCATATTTCTTAATTTCTAGAGCATTACTCTTTTCATATATCAAAATTTAAAATATTTTATTTAACTTTTGAAGTCATAGTTAAAATTAGACTTTTTAATGGTATGATCTATGACATTAAATTTCTATGACTAATGATTATAAAAACAGAAAATAATTAATCAAATCTTTTCTTTAAAAATTTAACAAATTACAAAGCTTTTGCTACAATGTTGAAATTCGCAACTTCAAATATTTAAATTAGATTTTGTAAAATAAAAAATAATAATAATTATTGGAACAAAATTATTATTAATAAAAGCAATTTCAAGGTTTCCAGTTTCAAAAAGCAAACCGCAATTTTCCTACAGTTTGTAATTGTTTACTGAACAATGAAATATTACAATAAGATAACATATAAAAGAGCTTAACAGATAAATAAATTAGAAAGCATTTTCACTAGTCCATTGTTTGTTAGCAAGACATAAAAACACTGAATGCTCTGCAAATTTGAAATTAAAATACGAATCAAATGCCTTCAGAGCACATTTAACTAACAAAACGGTCTCTGCAATGAATAGATTATATTGAAGATAAAATTCAAATCGCTCTAAAAATAAAAGACCAAATTCTTTCGCATAACACCTGAGGGCACTCTCAATAATGAGGTTGCAGAACAATCTCCAAGACATTTTTTCAGTCCTTTAAGATGGCAATTTATCTCGCTGTTTCTGCTCTTTAGTTCTTTCGTTTGCGAGGCTATTCAATGCGATTATTGGAAATTCATAAGTTACCTTTGTTGGTAAGAATTTTCATTCTTCCCATCGCAGACCACAGAATCTTTAAAA
This sequence comes from Caerostris extrusa, assembly GCA_021605095.1. Lineage (NCBI taxonomy): Eukaryota > Metazoa > Arthropoda > Arachnida > Araneae > Araneidae > Caerostris > Caerostris extrusa. The sequence goes on from BPLR01006671.1 coordinate 39,050, forward strand.
TTCAAATTCTGCATATCTCCTGAAATGGTATAACAAATTGTTCTATTTCTTTCTATTTGCACGTAACATTACTTGGTATATGTAAATGTACCGTTACTTTTTAATTTGAATTTACTAATCGTGTTAGGAAATCTATGTGTTTATATTGTAGAACTTTTTAAACGAGAATGTAGCGTTTCGGTCCCAGAGAGAGGAATGTATATTCTTTGACAAGTACATATCACTCAAATCTAACAGCAGATAAGCAGTGTTGTGGATAGTTATATTACATTCAATTCGTGTTTTTTACTTATTGTGGAGAATTGAAGGGATGGCCATTTGATTGCCATTGTAAAACACTGTAAGCAATAAGAGTGCATGTGAATGAGTCAATTATTATATTAATGAATTAATCTGTGGAAAAGTAATAAAATAGGTTTATTCTTTCAGGAGGAAAAAATTTTCATTTTTTATAATATACCCTTAAAAATTTAATCTAAATGATTTATTAATCATAAATTTGAAAATTTAAATTGACTTTTTAAAGTGAGCACTTTCACTTGTAATAAGATTACAGGAAATTATTATCAAAATGCTCAAAGTATATTAGGAGATTTAATATACTATCAATAAACAAAGTTAAGCCTTATATTCCTTTATTATCATCCAAAATTTATATTTATCAATATTCTCATTTATTAAATCTGAAATTTTCTAAGTGGATAACTGATTAGTTAATATATTAAAATATATTTTTATAGTAGAAACAAATTTTTAATGTTTATAAATTTCTTATTATAATAAGACTTATATATATTTATTATTATTATTATATTATGTAGGATTATATTATCATTAGTAGTAGTAGAATATATTTATTATTACTATTATATTATATATCATGATATTATTGTTATTAGTAGTAGTATATATTTATTATTATTATTATTAATATTTAGACTTTATAGACTTTAGGTCTTTCTTATTTCTAAATATCTTGTGCATTATACTTTTCATACATTAGAATTTAAAATATTTGGTTTAACTTTTTGAAGTCATAGTTAAAATTAAATTTTAATATTAAGATCTATGACACTAAATTTGTATGACTAAAGATTAAAAAACCAGAAAAAGAAATAATCAAACCTTTTCTCTTAAAAATTTAACAATTTACAAATATTTGCTACAATGTTGAAATTCTGAACCTCAAACATTTAAATTAGATTTTGTAAAATAAAAAAAAAAAATAATAATTATTTTTGGAACAAAAATGATTATTAATGAAAGCAATTTCAGGGTTTCCAGTTTCAAAAGCAAACCACAATTGAAAATTTGAAGCATTAACTTTTCTTTAAATTTGTAATTGTTTACTGAACAATGAAATATTACAATAAGATAACATATAAAGAACTTAACAGAAAAATAAATTAAAAAGCATTTTCACTGGTCCATTGTTAGCAAGACATAAAAACACTGAAATGCTCTGAAAATTTAAAATTAAAATACGAATCAAATGCCTTCAGAGCACATTTACTAACAAAACGGTCTCTGCAATGAATAGATTATATTGAAGATAAAATTCAAATCGCTCTAAAATAAAAGACGAAATTCCTTGCTTTTCTAACACCTGAGGGCACTCTCAATAATGAGGTTGCGGAACAACTCCAAGAACTCTTTTAGTCCTTTAAGACGGCAATTTATCTCGCTGTTTCTGCTCTTTATTTTTCGTTTGAAAGGCTATTCAATGCGATTATTGGAATTTTATAAGTTACCTCTTTGTTGGCAAGATTTTTTCATTCTTCCATAGCAGAGCAAAGAATCTTTAAAATTCAAATTCTGAATATCTCCTGAAAAGGTATAATAAATTGTTCTACTTTTGCTATTTTCAGGGTACATGTGAATGTATCGTTACTTTCTCCTTAGAATTTACTAATCAACTTAAGAAATTTGTGTGTTTATATTGTAGCATTTTTTCCACAAAAAAATTTGTAACATTTAGTTCCCAGAGAGGAATCTATATTCTTTAATAAGTGCATAATAACAACATATCACTCAACTTTTAAAGCAGTAAGCGAGTGTTGTGGATATTTATATTACATGCAATTAGTATTTACATACTAATGAGAACAATTGCCATTCAAATATGAAAAACAGATAATACTTATCATGGAATATGTACTACGTGAGGAGTTGCTTTGCATCGTGATTGGTTATACATTACGGACTGAGAAAATGTCTACTAAGAGAAGTTTGAGAAGCTGATCCTTCCCCAAGTCTTAAAGGTAGGTTTTTGGAGATGAAGAAGAGATTTCTGCAATAAGTCAACCGGAAAAATTGTTTTTCTTTTTTCTCTGAAAACTGAAAATTACAAAGTTCCGTTCTTATTTTCAAAGGGAGCCCTTGTAAATTTTTCGTGAATCACGCTGTGTGATCCTGAAAATGGCCTTATTAATGAAAGAAACTTTACAAGGTTACAACCAGTTTCAAAATCTTATCTGCTACTTTTTCCTTAGTGAGTCATAATTTTTTTGAAAATAACTTTTAACCTTTTAAAAGTATAATTGAGCATTCAACCATAAGAACGTGAGGAATTAGTACGTACACTGGTGTGCAAACTAAGTCAACAGGTGGTTAGCATAACTCCATAAAATCATCTGAGAGACACGGCTCTGAAAATTTAAAAATGAGGGAGAGTAAATGTAGAAGGATGACGAAGCATCGGCGCTGAATGAATAGAATATATTGCATACGGTATAAAATTCAAACAAAAACAAGCCAAATGATTTCGTAGTATCATGATTTATGATTGTCTATCCAAGAGGTTGAAGAACAATCTCCAATCTTTTTAGTCCTTTTTAATATGGATATATGCATCTCACTGCAAATAGCTTTAGTTCTTTCACCGTCTCCGCGAAACTCAGAACCAGCTGGTTGCAACATTTCTTGGCAAGATTTTCCATTCCATAACAATCAAAGCATCTTTTGGAGTTCTGGGTGTCTCCTGAAAAATTATAACAAATTGCTACAATGCATATTTACATCTAACATTACCTGGTACATATTCTGATGGATTTAAATCTGGGAAGTACGCTAGCCAATCCACTTCGAGTGAAATTTTCACTTCCAATGGCATCCTCAACAGCAAGAGTCCGATATTTATAGCATTGTCATCCAAAAAAATGAAGTTGTAGCATTGGCATTCGGAACAGAGATGCGGAAGGAGTATCCTACTCACATAAAACGATCCCTATAGCTCTGTCGAAAACGTGGAGCTATGGATGCCCAAAGTTCAGTAAAAATGCCTCCCTAGACAAGAACTCCAGAACCAAACTGATAACAGGTATTCTTTGTCCATGGATAATGGACATCATGAAAAGGGTCTGTTCGACCTCTCTCCAAGTTGAAAACAATTACAGACGAATCGCTTCTTGATACAGAACCGACTGCTCATCCGTAAAGAGGACTGAAGAAGTGATCATTTGTCCAGTTTTTGTGCTTTCTCTGCATCACTGTAAACGGTGGCATCGATGGCCGACTTTCAACGGGAGGCAGCGTTCAGGACGGCGTAGAATAGGCCCACTTTGTGAAAGGCGTCTGGCCACCGTAAACCGCTGGCACTTGTCGCCTTGTGGTTGCTATGCAGAGTCGCTGAGCAATGGCGCTTGCTGACTGCCTGTCAGCCTCTTTTCACCGCAGGACGAATATCGGTCCTCTTGCAGTTGTCTTCCTTGCAGCCACCACCAACCTTTCTAACTTCTTTTTTTTTGGTTTGGAAATAATAATTTGCGCGAAACGACTCTTATTGTTGATTATAATGTTTGCATCTACATTGGTGACTACACTACGCCTCCGACGTTTCGTTCCTGATATTTGCATACGCATGACGTTTTACTGACTTACGTGTTCATTGTACTGAATCTCCAGACCTCCTTTTTAAGATTTCATGGCTATCCCCATAAATTTTTTACATTGTAAGTTTTGCATACCAGTGTACATACAACCATACGAATGAGTGATATGAATTGAAAGAAATTCTAAATGTTTCCTAGAAAAGTTGAATAATCTCTTTATATTTTTTTATTTTTGTAAAAAAAATTTTTGATTTTTTTTTTCTCTGAATACCGATAACTTGTATTTATCGTTGAATGATGAAATCTGTAAATATGTATTAAGAAGTTAGTCTTAATTTTTTTTTTTTTTTTTTTTTTTTGTATTTAGCGAGTTACTCGTGGAATATTTTTTTTTTTTTACTGGGGGAAGGTCCCTTTAAACTTTTAGAACACAGAGCAAACATTGAAAACACAACTGTGAATTAAAGAAAAAATCACTTCATTAATATCTTCTTTTCCAAAAACGTAATCAATATTGGAATGGTGTTTAAAGTTGAGTGTAGTACATTTTTTTGCTGCTAATTTTCAGCATTTTATTGAAAAATCACTTCTAGATCACAAAATATGCCACTCGCGTGCTATTGTAATATTTGAAAATCTTGTTTTTATTGTTTGATTGTACGACGCATTTTTAATGTTTTGCATGCTAATTGAAATCAAATTTATATTCAACTCCCAAATAGTCATATAGCCCACCTACGGTTTAAAGTAGAATTCAAAGAACTAAAAGATATGGCCCCGCCATTAACTGAATATGGCGACACCGAGCGACACCGAGCGAATACTGCGACACCGATAGACATTGGGGGCCCCATCAGGGCCCTATTATAGAGTTAGAAAGCGAATAAGATATTATGAATGAATATACCAATGAATATGAATATGAATACCAACGAATAAGTGATCTATATGTAATTACTTTATTTATTTTCATATAAAACAATATTTTTACATAAAACTAAATAATTACTTACAAATTAAGTAAAAACTGGCAAATAAAGGACGATGTCTGTGGACCCATAAAAAATAATTGCACTTCCCTGTGTAACTATCCCAGAATATTCTAATTTTACTTGCAAAACATGTATAAAAAAACGAGCATTTCTGTAACTGACAAAGAGTATTCCATTTACGTTCAAAACACGCATATAAAAATAAGCACATATGTGAGAACTACCATAATTTTTCAAGAAATACCGATAATTTATCAGAGAGACTGAATTATTTATTGTATTTTTAATTTTGTTTTGATTTCAAAATTGTAAGGCTGCAAATTAAATTAAATTTACATTTTTTATTGTATTAATTATGTTTAAATTAATTTTTCAACGTGATGTACATGAAGATTGAAAAAATAAGCTAATCCTTAAATACCTTCCAATAGTTGATAGGTTCCCTGTTGGTAAAGGATGATTGAATCTGAATTATTTATCTGGCGTTCTACACTGACATGTGACATCGATCAACAATTTGCTCTAATGTGCACTCATGACTCAATTTCTATCGATTTTATCTCATGAACTCCAACATTAAATTCCAACCTTGATAATTTATCAAACTTAAATATCTAATAAACATCATTTTGGGGGTTTAATTTTATTTTAATTTTAGTACATTAATATTTCTCCCATTTGATGAATTATTACAATATTTGAGCAGAACTTCATGCATTATTACCCATACATGAAGTTCCTCAATTTTACTAACCTACATCTTCAAATCATTTGTCCTTTGAACAATATATATATAATAGAACCTCTGTGTGTGTAACTGGGTCAAGGGATGGCCAAATAATTCTGTACTACAGAGTTTTCGACTTGAGTCCCGGATTTTGTCATGGAAATATTCGACTTGTAGTGGTTTAGAATTCTTTAAAAACTTATGTTGAGTTAGAGGTAAAATAAATAAAAATTCAAATTCAGGGGTAGAGTATTTCATTTAATCTTTGAAGTTATATTACGTACTACAATAAAAATCAAAATAATAATAAAAATAATTGAGTAATAATAGCCTTGCTTATACTAATAATAAAAATAAATTCTGCAATTTGTTGTCTTTTGCAGGACAAAGTTTTCCGAACCGTTTTCAATTTTCATGATGTCCGATTGGTTTATTATTGTTGACAGAGTGTTCATTGGTAGGCCAAATTGTTCATATATACGTCTTTCTTCTTTTAACAACTCTTCACAACTTCAAGCACTTCAAACCTTTTAGTTTACGTTTCACAATCATTTTTTTAATAATATTATACGTATATTGTTGTGAAAATAATTTGTATTGCAGTAAAACCAAATTACTACTAATATTTTTGAAATCGACAAAAAAAAAAATTTCTTATAGAGTTCAAATGAAATCAATAGCAATAATAAGAATCTCATAAGAACTTATTATTTCAGAGAATTGGTTATTCCTTTACTGTATACTCATACATTGTTTTCTAAGAATCCCAATGACATGCATTTTCGGCAAATCCTTAAAGTCAGTAACTTATTTTTTCGAGTTTAAGTGAATTATTTTCAAATGATAAATGGTTGTAAAGGTCATTTGAAATCAAACATTGCTAATGTTCGAGATACAGAGGTTAATTTTTTTTTTTTTGGGGGGGAGGGGGTTACGGAGGGAAAATATATACCAAAATGGCTTGTAAATTTGACAATTATTTCGACACATAGAAGGTTTAAATTTCGAGTAATGGAGGTTTGGGGGCTCTGATGGTAATTGAACAAAAAAATTTTCTAGTTTTGCAGGTTTTTCGACTTATCGGGGTTCGACTTAAAGAGGTTCTACTGTACCTTTTATATATAATTTTGAAGAATAATTTATTTATAATTTATTAAAGTTATTTATTGAAGAATTTATTCATTAGCAACATTTATAAGGGCCCTGTTGGACGGATTGCATGTGCTCTGTACCACATGTTTATTCGTTTCCCGGCGGTGTAATGGATGTTTTAGTGGTTCGGAATTCACTTTAAAATCGTAAGTTCTTCTTAATAGGATCGTAGAGCGTTGCGGGGACTGTTCTCGAACCCAAAGCTAAACCCAGCATATCTCAAACGTGCTGCATCGGTAGTATCGGGACCTTCAGTAAAGTGGAATCTCGACAGGTAGTTCAGTGGCAACGCATCGCTTGTGAGCATTAAGGCGGAACTCAATCCGTTCGCGAGAGCTTTGTTGGGCCAGAGGCCACTATATGTAAAACGAGCAGTTGCTGACCTTGATTATGTTGATTATGCCATAAAAGATACCTGGTTTATGTATTGCCAGCTGCATTTTATATATATAAATATAATCACAGGCATTAACGCTTCAAAGAGCCATCTTATTCATTAGCTCAAGGAGGAAAAGTTCTTTACAGAATGTATCTTTTTGCATTTAAGATTTCTAAAATAAATCCCCATAAAGAAGTGTCCCTTCACTAACAGGAAACCAACATGCCGCAGCAAAAGCATTTACATTGATTTGAGTTTAATTGAATAATTTAATGAAACAGTAATAAAATATTTCCAATTTCATTAAATTCATCCCTATCAAATTTCGATAATCTGGGCAATAAATTCCATATCGAACTACTAGTAGTTAATAATCTAAAAAAATGAAGACTTAAATGTTGAATTCCTAAAAGTTAATTTGTGAAAAAACGTTATAATTTCTTTCGAAGAGTCTCCATGCATCTTTCGCTCAAAAATCTTTGCGCGGCTAAATCAGAGATCACGCCAGTGAATGGTATATTGAATTAATGTATAGGTGTCGTGTATAAACTATTCACTACCTTTTTTCTAACGTTAACAAGCAAATTCATTCAATGAGGCCAGTTTTTTTTATTGAATTTTATTAACAGCTTTCCATTGCTCCTAGGAATTTTATGAGAATAAAACAAGTTTATTCGTATTACCTTGCTAATTCATGTCTTAATTTGTTAATTCGTATCCTAATTTGTTAATTTGTATTATATTTTAACATATTAAGTTAATGTTTTCTTTATGTTTATAATGTATTTTAATGATTGTCTTTACGCCGTATGAATGACTGTTCTCACGCATTGAAATTTGAACCCGATATAAGCCCAATAATCTTCGGCTGTGAGAAGCTATCGGATGACCATCCGGAAGCGCTCTGGCCTAGATTTCAGGTTTTTCTGGCGGTGGCATGGATGTTTGTGAGTGGTTAGGAATCCATGTTCTTGACGGTCTAATTAGTCTGAATTGAGTAAATAAAGAAAAGACAAACTCAGTCTAGGCTGTGAGCATGCTATCGGTTTGATTTAGTAAATAGAAATTCTTTTCGTAAAATCGAAACATAAATTATACAAATCAAAATGATTTTCCCCGCATCTATTTGGGAAATTCAAATAATATACATGCGATTTGAATTCACTTCTATCAAGAAAGAACCGATTTTATTCAATTCCGTCTATTAGTTCACACTATCCCTATATATATCTTGTTCAAAATTTTCAATCGTTCATAAAATACTTTTTATTCATCCACTCAAGTTCAAAGATATTTTTGAACTTGTAGTGGATGGCGCTGAATGTTAATACAGTTTTTGATTAATTCAGTAGTTCAAATTTAATTAATTAATTTCAGTGTATTTTAGATTTAAGTCACACGTATCTACCAATAGATGGCGCCACATAAACTTAAAAAATGAATGAAAATTATATATAAAGGACTTTCTACAAAAAGAAGGAAAAAAGAATTAATGGGCTTAAAAAATTTTTTTTTTATATAACTTGTTTAGGCTTCACTTATTCCTTTCACTCTCAAATCTCGACACGACTAAATCTGATAGCACGCCAAAGGTGTGTTACCGTAAAATGTATCAAAGGTTGTTCTCAAAAAGGATATATATATATATACATCTATCTATCTATCTATCTATATATATATATATATATATATAAATATATATATAGATGTAGATATAGTTCTAAATGAATCAGACAACTTTACAACTTCAAATCTGAACGCAGCTATAGATAGTTTGAGATCACATCAAAAGCGTGTTCACGTCAATGGTATTTACTTATAATGAACTCTTAAATGAACATACGAATCAAATTAGACTTCATCTCCTGCATGATACAGGTATATCTTGACTTGGACTTGAGCCTCTTGAACTTGCCATTACCTCCTCTTCACTATTGAACCTGAAGATTTATGGGTTTTATTAAATTTTGTTGCTGAGAAATAAAAATAAGGCTACAAGAATATATACATCAAACAATTATCTCTAGAAAAATTAGTTCACATTTGATTTAGACTTTTCATTCATTAATCTGTAGTCGTATATCCAAATATACCATCATCATGCCAAGGCCCTCTGGACTTGTCATTACATTTGATGACAGCCAAGAGTGTGAAAAGTCTGATTGGGCTTTGAAAATATTTCCACACATTCCTCTGGGAGATAATGGTCCTCAATTCTTAACCTTTTAGTACACAAAACAACTGCGTCTATCCATCCAAGATTCGGTTGTCCTCTTCCTCGCTATTGCTTTGCCAGAAGTGCTATTTTACAGGGTTTAAATCATTTCTAAATATCCGAGCAGCCAGTTTAATCTATTGAGCTTAATAAATTTTTCAATATCTGGGTGTTTATAATTTATAAATTTCTGGGTACTGTCTTCTCAAACAATTTCTTTAAAATGAGAAAGCCCTTAAAACGTTCGGTTCAAATATACCCAAATGGGCCTCATCAGAACTTGCCAAAGTCCATATTTCAGACCATAGATATCAAAATTTTTTTTTGTTCTAATGCAGCTGGCAAACACTTCCCATTGTCTTGGAAGTCTTAAGGAAAGCGCTGCACCGACGTTACTCACTTAGCACTACCGGGACTAAAGAGGCGTTTAAAGGTAAGCTACGGACGCGGAGTAACAATAACTCCGCAACGCTCTCCGACCATGTTAGACCAGGACCTACGGTTTGATTTGTCGCTCTACTGTCATCTTGCACACTCATTAGGCAAAATCAGACAGTTTGAACAGACAATTTAAAGCACATTCGAACCACTACAATCATCCATGGCACCGGTTATCTCGAACCCGAAACCTGTAGTACCGCGCGGCAGAATTAGCGACTTGGCCATTCAGGCCCTAGATATCCAACTATAAATTCTAAATCATTTCAGATCGTCACAACGATTCCTTTTTTTTAAATTAATTGGAATTTATTGCCACCATTGGCGAAGAGCTCATTACAGAATCATTTCTTCAAAGGCACCGACAGGGGAAGACACAAAGGTCCTTCCCAAGGTATCAAGTGACCGGTGTGATTGTCCGAAGCAGTTTGAAAGGGACAAAGCCCGAGGCGATGAAGGGATCATAAAAAGTCTTCTTTGTCCCCCCCAGCTTGATGGAGACATTCAATTTACTGGAGGAGGTATTATTGTGTCACTCATCTCCTCCCCCCTAAGAAATAAACAAACGCCCCCAGGGGAGGAAGGGATAAAAGAATGCAACTTGCTGACGTGTTTACTTGCTTCCTTCGATATCGATTGGTGGTGACGAACTTCTGGAATAATCTATCATCCCAGAAAAGGTGATACAAATCGGGTTAATCGCAGGAGGATTTGTCGTGACAAGAAGTCTCCCCGGGTGTTCTTATTAAAACTTCAATAATAAATCGATTAAACATGTGCATGAGATGAATTACTGTCATTTATGGTGTGTTCCCCGTAGCTTCTTTGAATATTAGTTTTTATCTTTGTGTTAATTTGGTTAGTCATCATCTCATTTGGGTCTGGAACTTAGGAAGGTCCTGACTGATGGAATCGATATTCACAATTTACCTCAAAATGAAATTCTATTTTTCTTAATTTAATCGTTAAAAATAAATAAATAAAATTTAAAAAAAACCGGAAGCGTAACAGTAAAGAAAATAGTCAAACAATAAAAAATGATAAGCATATTGCATTTGAAAATTAGTATTTGTGTTTATGTATGAAATCTATCTGTAGCACTGTCTAATAAAAATCTTTATTTGAAATTGTTGAGTTCTAAACAATGCTCCTTTCTTAAGTTAATTATTAAATGCAGAAAAAACATTCTAAGTTACAATAAAAAATTTTCTTATTTTTTATATGTAACTTTTTTAAAGTGAGAACATATTTTGAAACTTGGTTACTTATTCTTAAATTATCAAATTTTTCTTACCATTTGATAATTATCTTTTGTGACTATATATGAAAACTATCTATAGCACTGTCTATATATGAAATTATTAAATTTGAGTTGTGTTAAAATGAAAACTTGCACAATTCCTAATTTGTTGTGTTTTATTATAGAAAAATTTATAGTAAAAATTTCTCCTATAAGTTCCAATAAATTTTAAATTTAAAACAAGAAAGAATTTAACTTAAATTTCAAATCGAAATTTTATGCTAAAAAGCGAAAGGACATCCATCACATGAAAACGATCCAGAAAGGTGATACAAATTGAGTTAATAGGAAAATTTGTTGTGACAAAGAATTTCCCCGGTTTTGTCCTTATTAAAACTTCAATAATAAATCGATTAAAATACGTGCATCAGATGAATTACTGTCATTATGGTAGGTTTCGTAGTGTCTTTGAATATAAATATTTTTTATCTTTGTGCGAAAGGGAAAGCTAATTTGGTTAGTCATCATCTCATTTGGGTCTGTAACCTAGAAAGGTCCTGATTGATGGAATCATATATTCACAATTCAACTCAAAAGGAAATTCTTTCTTTCTTAATTTTTTGGGTTTTATTATATATGAAAATGATTACTGCATTATTTAATGTGTTTTGACAAGCGTTTTATATGAAATGATGGATTGGCCTGATTATGGCGCTTGACGCTCATTACATATAGTAAAAAAATTCCGGTGGTATGGATGTTTGTAGTGGTTCAAAAAAATAGGATCCATTATAAGTTGTAGGATATCCGGTCCTAGCCTATCTTTAAATATTGATGGCAGAACGTTCGACTATAGGTTCCAAAAAGTGTTTCGCGTCCGTAGCATATACATCAAGCTACTTTGCCGCCGGGCAACGTAGTGCTAAGTGCGGTGCAGCCCTTTTTATTAGGAACAAAGATTAAATGTTTCTATATTGTTTCAAGAAGAGCATAAGAACAACCAAATTGTTAGAAAATAATTTGGTGACAAATTTGCCTATAAGGTTCCAATAAATTGTTGAGTTCTGTTATATATGAAAACTTTGCTCTATTTTTAATTTCTTGTAGATTTTTATACATGAAAATGAGTACTGCGTTATTTAATGTGTATTGAGTGAAGAGATGAAAATGAAGAAAATTGATGGTAAAATTCGCCTTTAAGTTCCAACAAATAGTAAATAAAAAATAAAAAAAAACATTCTTTGAAAACAACTTTAACTTAAATTTCAAATCGAAACTTTATGCTAAAAAGCAGGACATCAATCACATAGAAACGATCTCACACAATGGAACAGCTATCACTACAAATGCTTTTCGTGGGTGAGCTTTCAAATTTTCAAAGCGCTTTATCAATATTTCAAGTAAAGGGGCAGGGAAAAGTTTCGATAAACTTTTCTGTTTTCTTGGTAAAAAGTTTCAGAGGTTTAGATGCAACATAAATCAAATTATAGTCTGAAAATAGTGAAATACTTCAATGGAAAGCAATACGAAGTAAAAAAAAATGTATTGTATTAATGTACAAAAAAAAAAATGCATAAGAAAAGCTATTTCTTTTTTTCACTGATATGTGGGAAGAAACATATGTTTCTAAATTTTAAATATGCTCTTGTCTTGCATGCATAAAAAGAAGGCTTAAATCAGCTGGAATTTGTGGAATTTTTATAAACTTTTTTTTTTTTGCAATGTGCAATTTTTATACCGTTCTGGTTTTATAAAAAATATTTGTGCATTTATTATTTTGTTATAAGATTGTTAAAACTATGATTATGCTAATTTTTATACAAAATATTGAAAAGGGGTTTTTGTTTATTTATTTATTAGGGGCAATTGTAAAGGGTAATTTTCCTATATAGATTAAAAAAATGTTAAAGATAAAGTGTAAAGTGCAAAAATTCATTTTATATTTTCCATTTATATTCAGCTGCACTTTAATCGAATATTTATTCTCTATTCTTTACGGAAAAAAATTTACGTTTTATAGTTTGATTTATTAATGTTTTGAGAAATAGATTATATTTATTATTTTTATTCTATTGTATTTTTTTTTGATTTTGTATTGCTGTATTTAATTTTTTGGGTTGTGTTAAACATGAACACTTGCTCTGTTCTTAATTTGTTGGGATTTGTTGTATATGAAAATGTGTACTGCATTTTTTAATGTGTATTGAGAAGACTATTTAAATGAAAAATATTAATCTTAAAATTCACATTCTATGGTTCAACAAATTGTAAGAAATTTTTTGGCTTTCAGCAATACGTA